>JAFNEN010001852.1:0-22211 GCA_019343175.1 Oedothorax gibbosus
TTTCAGTTCCAACTTCTTATTTTTTATTATAAAATCTAAAATTGTGAAATAGATTCATTATGCATCCAGAATGAAATGGTGAAAAACAGGGGGGGGGGGATCTTATTTTTTAAACTAAATTTAAGGGGGAAAAATATTGGAATCATAACTTTTGAAAAATTATGACAATAATTTTTTCAATACTTTATTTGTAAAAAAAAAGGTAAAATCAATTTTTAAACGTCTAAGAATGCAAGCGTGAAGAATTTGGGGTCAATTTATTTCATAAAATTTTTGGGAGTGAATTTTATTTTACCATTTTTTTCATATTTTCATGTAATTAAAACAAACATTATTTAATTCTTCAAATTACATGATTCTTTCATCTAACGATAAATAAGTGCGAGCTCAACTTAGTAAGAAAAAAAAATCGGAAGCTGATGATACTAAATGGAATCATTGGGGGTGAAAGAGTTTAAACCATGAGTTCCCCTAATTGTTTTGAGCAGTGTAGAATTACTGTAACACAGAATAACTGTAAGAACTACTGCTACATACCACATGCTTCTGGTCCTTCCCATCCCTTGGTCTCGCCTTTAGCGATCAATTGTTTGTGCTCTTGTTGACTTAACATCGGAGGCAATTTATGTCAAGACGCTCTTTTCGATCAAAAGGCCCCCTCACAATCAAACTTCGATCCGTTGTTGCTTGTTTGCTCTCTTCATTGGAAGAAAATTGTTAGATAAAATCAATCTTCTACTTCGGTTATTAAATTGGATGTGTGATTGGTATAGTTTTTCTCGATATGTAAACGCCTTGTGAAAATTGAGTGACTTCAGTATTAGCTGCGTTAATCTATTTATCAGAGTTAGTTTTTTTTGTGCTTCAGTTTTATGGTAAACAAATTAAATTTTTAAAGTTTAAATTGTTTTGTTTTTATAAAATATAACATGAAAGAATGTCATTATATGTCGTTTAGCATTAACCATTATTTTAAATGATAACAGTGTTTTTTTCTGGAGGGATTTTTTTTTACCCTTATGGAAACAAAGTTTTGTCGATTTTAATTATTTATAAGCGTGAAATATTCAAGAGAGATAAATTAATGGTTTAATACAATTTTATTTAAAATGGGTGTTTGTTCAAATTTAATTGCAATGTTGTTATGACGTGACCAGACTAAAAAAAGAGTTGTGTTGGGTTTCAATATAAAAAATAGTTGTTTCCCAGTTGTTTTAAAAGTTGTGTCAAAACAATAGAAACAAGTAGTTTTGTAACAGAATCTGTCACTTAACCCGCTTCCACACAACAGTTGTATTAAACAGGTAAAAAGGCGACAAACACAGCATTGATATTCTATATTAAACATTTACATGCTAAATTTGGCTGGTTTCATTTATTTTATTTCGAAAATTCAATAATTAATACTTATCGTTTGGAAAAATTAATTTATATTTCAAAGAATAAATATGTCATATTCCTCGCTTTTAAATAGAATGAAAACATTTCATATCAACATACAAAGAATCTCGTAGTGAAATATATTTGACGTCAATTCAAACGGATCGATGTTGCAAAAATAAATTTATTTTAACTTATTGTCTAAAAGAATTAAAGTTTTCGAGCGATTGTTGCAAATGGCAATGGTGATTTAATTCTAATAAAAATGGCAGTTTTTTTTAAATAATTGAAGTACTTCGAATTCTTTTCTGAAATTTTTCAATGTATTCTAATTTCGATGCGATGAATTTTTTGACGTATCACACTTGTCCGTAGCATTTGTGGTGCTATGAAAGTGGGTGACGGACAGACAGACGGACTGAACGATTATAATACCTTCCACTTTTTTAACGTGATAAACGTAGTGTGGAAGCTAAAATTATGTTGCGACCCAATAATAATGTATGGCAAGAACGAAAATTGTGTTGAATGCTCAGCTGGCATGTGTTCTTCCGAAACGTTTTTCAGCATCTGCTCTTTAATGTTTCGTATAAATAGTTATACTAAAGCTATAAAAATATACATTGCAGTATACTTTTAAAATTAATGTTATAATTTTTTTGGCTTCCACACTACGTTTTTTAACGTAAAAAGTGGAAGGTATTATAATCGTTCTGTCCGTCCGTCCGTCTGTCCATCACCCAGAGCCCAAACTACAAATGCAACGGACAAGTGTGATATGTAAACAATTCAGCGCATCGAAATTAGAATACATCGAAAATTTCAGAGAAGAATTCGAATTTTTTACTTCAGTTACTTCATTATTTAAAAAACTGCGAAATTGAATGCTCATTTAAAAAGCATAGGAAGCCATTTTTATTAGAATTAAATCACCATTGCCATTCGCAACAATCGCTCGAGAAACTTTAATTCTTTTAGACAATAAATTAAAATAAATTTAATTTTGCGACATCGATCCGTTTGAAATGACATCAAATATATTTCACTACGAGTTTCTTTGTACGTTGATATGAAATGTTTTCATTCCATTTAAAAGCGAGGAATATCTAGCATTTCATTAGAGAGAGAACATCAAAAGAATCTTAAATAATTTAGTTTTATGACGGTTCGTTCCTTAATTTCCCTTCAAGGAGTTTCTCCCAACTGACCAATAACATTAAATGTTTGAGTAAGGATAGTAAACACTAAACATTTGACAATTTTTCACCTGTATTTTAACTCTCTGTGTGTTATATTTTATTATATCCATCCATCCTCCAAATATATATATTATTTGTCGCTGCATGATGGTTTAATTTCAAATTATTCGTGTAAAGAAACCTTATTATAATGCCGTCAGGTACTACGGGAACTCTTCTATAAAATTTGAAGTTCTTTTAATTCGAGCGGAGAGTTGTAGAACCCTTATCTTTTATACTTAGGTAATTGAAAGTAAAAAGGTTATTTTGAAGTTGTATGACCAGCATCAAACAGTTGTTATGACTGCTGAATAGACGAAACAGCATCAGTGGTTATTGGTTAATAAAGTATCTTTATAGTTTAGTTTGTTACAGAAATTGTCGACCAACAACAGGCCAGAGGCCCAGCAAGGTGGGTCCAAAATAAATCGAATACTTTACCAGTTTCCAATGGCTATCAAGATTCTTCTTCAAATCTTCTACTCTCTTCGAATACACCACGTAATCTGATAAAGCATTCCATTCATTGACAACTCTATTGTAAAAATAATGTTTTCTTACCTCCTTTCTAAAGCATGATTTATTCAATTTCTGATCATGTCCTCTGGTCCGGCTATTTAATTTAAAACCTAAGCCCTCTATGTCTCCCTGTTTTAGGAACTTGAATAACTGTATTAAATCACCCCTAGCTCTCCTGTTTTCCAGGGAATACATGTTTAAACATCTTAATCTGTTATCATAATCAATACCAGATTACCCTTAATCATTTTTGTAGCCCTATGCTGAACTTTTTCAAGCAACTCTATATCTTTTCTGATGAAGGGAGACCAAAACTGAACAATACATACAATATAAGATTATTGTGGTGTAGGTTCAAAAACAGACGCAAGAATATAAATTAACTGTTACACAACATGGGCTAGACTTATATTTATTGTATCCATTCATACCTCCAACGTAATTGAAAGTAATCGCTCCCAAGAGGAAATACCTTAGCACACATATCATTATTAAAACTGAGCAGTTCTTCTATTATGTTTCATAAAAAAAAATATTACCCCAGATATTCTTATGTGTAGAAGAATATTTTACTGTCCCAGAACCAGAGATTGAGATTAATGATAGGCAAGCTCATGTTTTAGAACACGCGATTCCAGAAAATTGAAAGAAGGATCTTATAGAGAAATTTAAGTGAAAATAAAAGCTAGTCTATCCTTTGGGAGATGGGATATACTGTAAACAAGTTTCAGACTTGGGCGGAAAAGGTTTTCGGAGATGCTTGAATTTTAACTATGCGGGTTCACGATGTTGTTTACTTTTTCGGAAAGGAAAAGTTTTAGATTTAAGAATAAAGATATTTTAGTTTTATAAAATATATTATAAAAAATATTTTCATGTTTCGATTTTTTTTAAATTAAGTTTTGGTCTTGTTTTAGGTCACTTTCGAGGCCCAGTGGCTTAGTGGTAGTGCTTCGCATTGCCACGCCACAAGTCCGGGGACCAAATCCCGGATTGGGCGAGGTTGACCCATCCTTTCATCCCTTGAGTGGGTCGATAAAATGGGTACCAAGCATGCTTGGGAACTAAACACTCGGGGTTCCGCATGAGGCTGACCACCTTACCGGGACATATGCCTAGCACCCCAGAGCCCTATATCACAAGAGCTGAAATGGGCACGGCAGGCCTTGGCCCAGTAATGGGCTGTTGCGCCGAGCAGTTTTCTAGTTTTTTTTATGTCACTTTAACTAAGTCATTTTTATGTTTTTCACTAAGTCACTTGTAGTTTATGTTAAATGTGTGTCCATTTTGTTAAAAGTGATTGGCATGTTTGCCACATGCGACCTCGTCAACGCCAATATTTAAAAAAAAAATCCTTCTAAAAGTCGTTTTTCACTCTTAGTATCCCTTTAAGACCGAGCTATCACGATCGGGCGGGTATAAAAGAGAATGTTCAAGCTTTTCAAAAATATCGATACCGAAGCAGCTGACTTGTAACATTAGTTATTTGTATAAAAAATGACTTTGTTTTTAAGGAGTTGCTGGCATTGATGATGTTTAAGGTATTTTTTCGATAAAACTCTAAAATTTAGTCTCATAAATTTAAATCAGCGCCATCTGATAGCCGGTCATAAAGGGTTATTTTGTTTATTGAAATCTTACAAGTAAAGAAAGTCGGTAAGGCATTCGCCTTGCATACGGAAGGTCCCAGGTTTGGGGTGTAGGCATAGCCAAAATAACTGCCGACCTATAAACGGCCCGTGCAGCCAAAAATGTCCGATGAATAATACCCCGTATATAGGGAGTGCACGTTAAAATACGCTCCAAAGTCCCAACGCTGCGTACGATATCGCCCTTAATTGTTGCGTTTGGTGCCTACTCAGGTGTCGGCTCGTCACTTGATTGCGGTTCTAAAATACGACGCCAATAGACCCCGTGTAGCTCTAGTGCGACAATAATTCAAACTAAACTAAACTGAACTACAAGTAGAGAAGAGCAAAACAAATATTTTTCTAATTAATTTTTTTAAGCAATGGCATTAACGAGGTGGCAAACACGAAATCAGCCAAACATTACGATGCTCGTCTCTAATAGCCCTTCGTTAGCTCTAGTGCGACGTTAATTACACCAAACCAAACTTTTAGCGCCTAAACCTTTTTTTTTTCAAAGAAAGAGGGCACTGAAACATCTTCTTCTGAAACAACTCAAATTATTTATCAAATTAATAGGGTATTTGACTAAAAAAAAATTTATTGGCTTAAAATATTCTTATGCCAAAAATATTGGACCCGTATTTTTTCTTTTTTTCAAATACCCCATAAAAAGGGAGAAAAACGAATTTTAAAATTAGGACGAAAAATTACGCCCGAAAAGCTTGTGGCTGTCACGTGGTATCTATGACGTCACTAGTAACTATAAACAAACTTTGAAACACCATTTTGGAATCTATAAAACCTCCTTCCATTATCTATATAATTCTTATTTTAATAGTAAATTAGATTAAATCCAATTTAATTGCAAGCAAAAAAAACATCACACCAGTTTGTTTATATACTAGTGACGTCAGCCAAATCGACGTGTTTGTGATCACGTGACGTACCGATGGAAAAAAGCCATTTTAAAATGATTGTTATTAATTTTTTAGAGATTTATTTTGCAAAAAAATATATTACGTTTGTTATTTTGGGTTCAAACTATAATTTAAGTAATATTGGAAGGTATTTTAGCGATACAGTCAAGTACCCTATTATAAATTACGACAAAAATTAATTTAGGATTCACTGTTATCAGAAGCATGTCGTAACGAAGTACCATTTAAAATGACCCTTTTTGTCAAAGCATGTGTGGCGGTAGAAGTGCTTGTCACAGTTCCGGAAACCTTCCATTTGGAAATGCCTTATCCTGATGAGGACCATCTGTTTTCGAAAGAGGTTTTTATAATGAGGTTTCGGAGATGAGATAACGTGGCGGTTTCGTACATGTACGCTATTAGCTACCACATTCTCTTTTTTTCGCCCACCATACTGTATACAAACTTATTTGGCAATTGTATATTTTAATTGTATGCTAGTGCTGAACCAGGGTTCGATATTCAGTCGCTAGTTGCAATAGTTATAAGTTAGTCGCACATATTTCTTCTAAATTTGTTTTATCCAATTTCGAACACTGTGCAGGACTGATATGAAGTGTTTTTAATCGTGAAATTCAGAAGTATTTAGAGTATATATCGCATCGTGCGCAGAAAAAGTGTATCGGTAAAAAAGGCTATTTTGCTGGAGAATTGTTTGAATTTTCGTTGTTTCATCTACAAAGAAATACTGATTTTTTAGCCTACTTTTCCTGTTTCATTTTTCCGTTAACTGTGCGATTCGTTTTCGAAAGATCCCAGGTATCGAAAATTTTGCGTTATAATTTATTACAGCAATTAATTTAACTCGAAACTGTATTATTTACTCTTGGTGCTCAATAGAGATTTAATTAATTCAATTACGGTAATTAAATTATTTACATATGATTTCTATCATTTTGTTCCCATCTTCATCCTCTTTCATCTTCCGTAATTTAATTTTATTTCATTAATGAAATTATTGACATGTTGTTTTAGATAATTTTGATCGCATTTTCATTCCACCCCTTGATCATTCCAGAAATATTCTAGTAGCGCCACTAGATAGCAACATAAACAAAATGCTACCATTATACACAAAATCACTACCCACATTATTAGGCACATCAAAGTTACTCCCCCAACTAAGCACTTCTGATCCATTTCACTAAACTGCAAATCACTTACTACATCCTTTTTTTCTATAACAAAGGCATATGTCCTATATTATAACATTCATCATAGGCCCTTTTTCTAACCAAGTTCAGAACTGCGATCTTTTGGATGAACGCATCGTAATTGAATAGACTTCAACTACGTAATAGTGAAGTATATACTCTCCTTTAGCTAACAAAAGAGCTAATAAGAAAGACTCTTTTCGACTATTTTTACTATATTAGATCATGACCAGGGCCGGATTTAAAGATTTGCTGCTTGTAGGCTACGATCGATTTGTCGCCAGATAAAGTTTTCTTGACTATTTTTTTTTCTTTCTACATATTAGAATCATCTATGTACACTTTAAATCGAAAGCTAAATAATAGGTGAATTTTTTTAAACTGCTGTACTATTTGCCTTTCAACTTCCAAATCAGGGGGAGAGAGTGCAATTGCCCTCGCAGCTACCATGTTTTCTACTAAATATTAGTACTATAGTTAAACGCATAGTTTCCTTGCACAGAAGCCACGACCATGGGCGGAGCTATAAAACACGCGGAGCAATCAGATGAAGAGCAAATTTCATCCGTTTTATTTTGTCTATCTGATTGCTCCGCGCGTTTTATAGCTCCGCCCATGGTCGTGGCTTCTATGCAAGGAAACTATGAGTTTAAGTATATATATATATACGTTTACGATTTACACATTAATGTAAATTATTTGTTTTTCTTTCTTAAAAATATTAGTATCCTTATAATAATTTTTTTATGCCGAATGCCGCTTCAATTGTTCGTAAAATTTGCCGCCCCCAAAACTTTGCCGCTCTAGGCTCACTACTTAGCCTATTTAGAAATCCGACCCTGATCATGACCCCCTCATATCAAAATCTCTCAAGTATGACATTAATAACATTTCTAATTGAATGAACTAAGTGGATGCTCTAAGAACTCTGTTATGAGGAATAAACTTCATTTGTATTCCTTTCGAATGAAAGCTGTGTGCCTATCGTGAATTATAATTTAGTTTAATTGGGTAGTTGGGTTTGGAAATGTCTGTTATTTTTCACATAACAGTTGCATGTTCTTCAGTATTTGGGTTAATAAAGTTAATACATGTAAAATAAGTCGACAGGGAAACTTCGGAGTAATTAAAGATCTTTTATTTAAGAGTTATTCATCAGGAGGAGGTCGATTTGACATCTGCAGTCGACGAGAGAGTGTGATCGAATGCTCACAAAAATGGTGAAAAATTTCGGTCTCTGCTTCACTGACCAATCAGAGTTATGAGAAAGTTGAAAGATCAACTTAAAAATGTGATAACTAAACAGTTTCTGTGGGAATGATTGGTCTAGGCGACTGTTTGTCGCCGACAAGGTGTGGTTGGGATGTTAAAGTACTAAGTGATATTAAGGATATATGAAAAATATAATTTAAGTTATTAAGTTTAATTGGGGTACAAAATATAAGATATTGAGGGGGTTAAGTTATAATATGTCATACATATATTAATTATACATATATTAAATATAAATATAATACATATATTAAAGTTAATACATATATTGTTTTAGTTATCTTGTAGGTATTTAAAATGTAAGACATCACTTTTTAATAAAACTAGGGGTGTATAACACCACAGCACTTATTTACTTTTCATTAAATCAATATGTTACCGTTAAAAACCCGAAATCAGCTAAAACTAGAATTAACTAGCGATAACTAGTTTTAACTGAGGCCATTAGATAAAACTAGTTTCCGCTAGCTAAAACTAGACCTCCCTAGCTAATATTAGTTTGACCAATTGCATTTGTTAAAACTAGTTGTAATTAGCAAAAACTAAAATTATCTGACATGTTTCAGATAAAAGTCGAAATAACCGCAAATGCTTGACTTTTAAATTATTGTGAACGTTAATTTCTTTAAAAAAAAAAAGTGGCAATACGTGTAAACTTAAAAAGATTTGTTCGTTGTTGCAAAGCGTCGTTGTTGCACGAAAATTAAGATCTTCCACTTTGCTTCATTAATTAAACATGGAATCCATTATTTAATGTTTGAAAAGAGGAATTTTATAATCGTATTACGACAATGTAGTCCTTAAAAAAAACGCATAGTACCGTTCTTAAAGGAGTCTTCCAATAACCATAACTCCTTCATTGCATTTCAGCAATAATTCGAATAACTAAACCAAACCTATTATCCTAAATCGCGTTATTTTCAGTTAATTCTAGTTTTATCTAATAGAGTAATAAGGTTTTTTTATAGTTAAATCTACTTTGAACCAATCTATTTTCCTAAAACCAGTATTAGCTGGGGATGACTGATTTTAGCTAGTGGAAACTAGTTTTAACTAATGGTCTCAGTTAAAACTAGTTCCCACTAGTTAATTCCAGTTCTAGCTGATTTCGGGGTTTAACGGTTACAAATACATTTTAAGGTAATTATATACCGGCAATTTCAATAACTTTCTTTAAGCTAAGTAAGCTTTTTAACTTTTAAAAAGTTCTATGTTAGTTACCCTTTGCGCATGCGCGATTTTCTCGACACCCTTATTATGACATCCGACAGGTATTAGGAACTCGCGTACCAAATGAGAAGCCGGTAAATCTTTTAGTTCCACGTTGTCGAGTGGTTTCAGACAGACGGACCCATGTTAGAAACCCACTTTTCTAGAATCAGCACCCTCCAAAACGTATAAAAAACACAATCACCGGATTTTCGACCTCATCACAATACTTTTATTACCTTATATTTTATATTAGATAAATGAAAGTAACAATTTCTGTCTTTAAAAAAAAAAACTCGTTTTTGCCTCAGCTCAAAACATCCGATTAATTTCGACCTTTTAACACTGCTCAAAACAATTTCGGCGATGCCGGACCCGAACCTGGGACCTTCCGCATGCAAGGCAAGCGCCTTAACCGACTGGGCTCCCCAACCCTATTTGTACTTTTAGCAAAAACAAATTGCAATTATAAATTCAGATTAATAGGCTTCTTTAAGATGGCGTATTTCCTTTCCACTTTCATTCCTGCCCTCCTCCAGACCGTGATCCGATTGGTGCTTGTTCCGACGTGACATTAATTCACCAATCGAGGCTTAAGAAAGAATTTATTTTCATTCAGCATTTCTGTTGAGATTCAAGACCTGGAACATGCCCATTGGGAAATCAATGCAGTACAAATACACTGCTCAAAAGAATTAGGGGAGCACTTGGCGTACTTTTGTTTACCCTTTCAGTTCCAACTTCTTTTTCCTTTATTATAAAAGTCTAAAATTTGTGTAATAGATACATCATGCAATCAGAATGAAATGGTAAAAAAAAACAGGGAAAAATCTTAATTTTTTAACTAAAATTTAAGGGGGAAAATAATGGAATCATAACTTTAGAATAAATTATAACAATAATTTTTTCAGTACTTTACTTGTAAAAAAAAAGGTAAAATTAATTTTTAAACATCTTAGAATGCAAGCGTGAAGAATTTAGGGTCAATTTATTGCATAAAATTTTTTGAGAGTGCATTTTATTTTACAACTTTTTTCATATTTTCATTTAATTAAAACAAACATTATTTAATTCTTCAAAAGACATGATTCTTCCATCTTGCGATAAATAAGTGCGAGCTCAACTTAGTGAGAAAAAAAAATCGCAAGCTGATGATTCCAAATGGAATCATTGGAGGTGATGGAGTTTAAACCATGCGTTCCCCTTATTGTTGTGAGCAGTGTATTTAAATTAGCTTTTCTTTATTTAAAATACCAGGTGAATTCGAAAAAGGTGTTATTTCTCTATTGTCTTTGGCATCCACACTGTTTAAGCAATAAAGTTTCCGTCCTGGAATATGGTAATTCGAATTTCTGTGCGCTGTTGCTTTCAATTTACGTGTTATTACGATAATGTGCGGCGAATTTAGTGAAAGGATTCGATTATTATGTACTTGATATTCACCATAAAAATTAGACGAGTGAGAAATAGATAAAAGCATTGTGACTAATTTATAGGTTATTTAGGATGTGATTAATGTTATAGTTTAAAGCGGTGAAATTAAAATATACTGGCCACATACACGAAACCTAATATTGTTTAGTGGAAAACATGTATATTGATTAATAATGCTACGAAAGAAAGCACAGAATGTTTTAGTGTTTATATTCACCAAGTACACTGCTCAAAACAATTAGGGGAGCATTTTGCGTACTTTTGTTAATTCTTTCAGTTCAAACTTTTTATTTTTTATTCTAAAAATTTTTAATTTGTGAAATAGATTCATTATGCATCCCGAATGAAATGGTAAAAAAATCTCAATTTTTTAAACTAAAATTTAAGGGGGGAAAATGGGAATTATAATTTTTTAATAAATTATAACAATTTTTTCAAAACTTTATTTGTTAAAAAAAGTTAAAAACAATTTTTTAAACATCTAAAAATGCAAGCGTGAAGAATTTACGGTCAATTTCTGTCGTAAATTTTTTTGGGAGTGAATTTTATTTTACCATGTTTTTCATATTTTCAATTGATTAAAACAAACATTATTTAATTCTTCAAAAGACATGATTCTTCCATCTAACGATAAATAAGTGCGAGCTCAACTTAGTGAGAAAAAAAAATCGCCAAATGGAATCATTGGGGTGAAAGGGTTTAAACCATGCGTTCCCCTAATTGTTTTGAGCAGTGTAGTTTCTTGAAGTTGCTACTTCCTAGAATTCCTTTTTAATTAAATTTTAAAAATAAAACGTCAAATTTCCGTATTAATTTTGCAGATATCAGAAAAAAAGTGAACAAATGCAGAAACTTTCTAAACTAAATGCGATAAATTCGTACTTTTTCAAATCGACTAAAGGTGTCGCGCTATAAGTGCGATTTGAACCCGCAAACATTGATTTACAAGCGAAGTATCATACCAACTGCACCACATCTCTTGATAGGTTATAGCAATAGATATCATAGTTAAAGTATTAGATTGGCAGATCACGTGACCTCCAATGCTAACGACGGGACGCGCATGGAGGCCAAAATAAGGGGGCAAAATGGCCAGTGTTGCTACCACTTTAAGGAGAAAAATACTACGAAAAAATGCCATTTAATTCTAAAATTACAAAAAAAATACTAGAAAAGGATTTAAAGTCACTAAAAAGATTCCAAAATGCAGCTATTATTTTTACGATATTTTTTTGTAATTTTAGAATTAAATGGTATTATTTCGTAGTATTTTTCTCCTTAAAGTGGCAGCAACACTGGCCATTTTGCCCTCTTAAAAGGCCTCCATGCGCGTCCCGTCGTTAGCATTGGAGGTCACGGGATCTTCCAATCTAATACTTTAACCATGATATCTATGGTTATAGCTGAAAGAAGCGAAGTTGTTGATTATAACTTATCCCTAAAGTGCCGTCATTGAGAATCAATTTTGCAGAAAACGGTCTCAAACTGTGAACGAGTTTAGAAAAACGAATAAAGAGTCGTGTAGTCGAGCGAAGCGGTTTTAAACCGTCAGAAGTACGAGAAAATTCTGAAAAGCGACAGTGCATAACTTGACTAACTCTAGCTTTAACTACTTAATAATTAATTGACTCGCTCATTTCCCTTTGGAGATTTAATCCTCGCAATTTGCTGCAGATGAATTATTCTGCAGTTCCCACCATATTATGACAACCATCTTACAGCGAGTTAAAGGCTTAGCGATGTTTCCTTGGATTATTTAATAAATATAAGCATCGTTAGTTTCCAAGTCACGACATTAAATAGTGAAGAGTCTTTAGACAGTATATTACTCCAAAGGAGTTTGTGAAAATCTGTGCGGGAATTAATTTAAATGATATATGTTGTGTGTGTTCAGGAGAAGGAGCCGGATCGAACGCGGGTCTCCAAATCTAAGTGCCTCTTTGTTAATCAAATGGGGAAAAATTATTTTCCAAGCAGCATTTCTCCGGCTGTATTGAATATTTTTACAAACGGTTTGTTTTATCTGATAAATGTAGCTGATTTACAGGTTTCTATAATCCCATTTTTTGAAATAGGTTCGAATATTTTGTGTAAAATTATTTTTGAAAATTTAAAAAAAGTATTCGAGCATTTATCATCATATGTTAACAGCGAGTTAAAGGTTTAGCGACGTTTCCCTGTATTATTTAATAAATAAGCATCGTTATTTTTCCAAGTCACGACATCAAATAATGAAAAGTCTTTTAACAGTATTCCTTCAAAAGGAGTTAGCGAAAATCTGTGTGGGAATTAATTTAAATGATGTATGTCGTGGTTGTTAGGTTCGGTTTCACATTGGATGGGCTGGTAATATTCGTCGTAATATAACGTTACCGGATGAGTCAGTTGGATCTCCAGGGCTTTAGGATCTTCCACACGCGACGGAAGAAAAAAGTAGGTTTGTAACAGAATCTGTCACTTAACCCGCTTCCACACAACAGTTGTGTTTAACAGGCATTAATTCTATATTAAACATTTACGTGCTTTGGCTAGTTTCTTTTATTTTATTTCGAAAATTCAATAATTATTACTTATCGTTTTCAAAAATTAATATATATTTCGAAGACTAAATATGTAATATTCCCTCGCTTTTAAATAGAATGAAAATATTTCATATCAACATACAAAGAATCTCGTAGTGAAATGTATTTGACATCATTTCAAACGGATCGATGTCGCAAAAATAAATTTATTTTAACTTTTTTTCTAAAAATATTAAAGTTTCTCGTGCGATTGTTGCGAATGGCAATGGTGTAATAAAAATGGCAACCTATGCTTTTTAAATGAGCATTCAATTTTGCAGTTTTTTAAATAATTGAAGTACTTCGAATTCTTTTCTGAAATTTTCAATGTATTCTAATTTCGATGCGCTGAATTCTTTGACGTATCACACTTGTCCGTAGCATTTGCAGTTTGGGCTATGAAAGTGGGAGACAGACGGACTGAGCGATAATAATACCTTCCACTTTTTACGTTATAAACGTAGTGTGGAAGCTAAAACTGCACTTACGGCTTTACATGCGTTTTTCAATCAAGTAGTAGCAATGTTAAATGCTGCTGCAGTACCAATGTATAAAGCATCAAATTTGGTAGCACTTGAAATTCATTTAACATTTCTAATACTGGAATAGATTCAAAATCGCAGGTAAAACCGTTAATACGGTTCTCGCGTCTGTCGCATGTGAAATATTCGTTAGCATTTCAACTGCGATTATCGATCTTAACATTGCCCCTTTGATTAAGGGGAGTCGGATGGGTGTTTGGGTCAAAAATGTCGATTTTGCGTTTTTCTTTTATTTTTAATCTTCATATCCGTGGCTTTAATTTAAGACCAAGACAATCGATTTCTGTTTATTGGTTTTCTTTTTTTAAGCATTTTTTAGAAACTCCTATATCAGTTCTTCTTTCTGAAACATAAGGTTTTTCAACAGTTAGGAAAATTTTTCTCAGGAACTATAAAAGATATCAACATGTTTTGTTTTATTATTTCTTCCCCATTAATAGCTCTTTGATTTAAACTGAGAAATTTTAAATATCTCGACTAAAAAAAATTATTTAACTTTAAATCGGAGTATTTTTGGAGTTTTTCAATACATATTTTTAAAAAAAATCGCTGTAAACGTATTTTTTTATACTGTGAAATATCCTCAGTTTAAATCAAAGAGCTATATGTAAGGAACGAAATATAAAACAAAATCACAATGATATCTCATATAGTTCTTGAGAAAAATGTTCCTAAAGTTAGTAAAATTAACAGGGGTGAGAAAGGACCATATCCGACTCACTTTAACCTGGACAGTAAAATACGGCGCCTCTAGGGGCGAATAAACCGGACATTTGTGTCTGGGGGAAGCATATCTGAAGGGCGGTGAAAACCATAAGTGCGGTTTTCGCTCCCTTCGCATGTGTAAGATCCAATTGACTTCAATGGACAAGTTGCGTGAAACGCGAAATTCAGAATATATGTTTTTCTGGCACATTAGAAGCTGCAGATTCCGAATATAAGCTTAAATATTCACAAATATGTTTAATTTCAACAAAAAATGCATTTGAAATTTGCCGAAAATGTACGTCACTGAAAACAGCACTGACGTAAAATTTTATGTTTTTGGCGATGTTTCGATCTATGCTTTAATACACTTTATAAAATAGTAAACCTTACAATTTCTGCGAAACCTCATTAAAAGAAGAAAATACTATTTTTAACCAGTTCCTATCAAGGAATTTAAACAGCTTGTTCCAAGTTTGGTTGTTAGTTAAAATAAACACACTATAGAGCGCGTATGAGCTATTGCAGAACTATTGACTGTTGGATCTGATCGGAATAGTCGAGTGATATCGTTCAACGTTTCAAGAAATTAACTGGAATGAACCTGATATGTTTCTGTAAAATAGCATAACTTTTTTAAGAGTTTGATAAGGATGAAAGCACGTTTCACAGTTTCAAAAGCGATACAGTGAAACGTGATACGAAATAACACGCCAAGAGCAAAAGAAACCAACCGTAACGTCATTTGTTATGCCAAGAGAGGTTTAACAGGAGTGACGTATCACTAACTTTAAAAATAAATACATATTTAAAATCAGAAATACTTGAGTTTTAGAGGTTTTTTAATATGCTTAATTGAATAAAAATGTTTCTGGAAAACGCTGTAATTGTCCATTGCCACTGTTTCATCCGGCGCCGTAAGTACGAAGAATATATACACTGCAAGTCTGCAACCGTTCCACGTTAAAACGGACCTAAGTCTTGCTCTTATTCTAGGGTATCCAACGTTGCGGTTTCATTAAATAAGCATCGTTAGCGACTGTGCACGACTTTCAAAGTCTTCCGTGACCCGGCATATCCCACTCTTCGCAGAAAAGTGGCATATTGGACAAACAGTCCCTGGACAAATTATTAGACGCACTTCGCAAGATTTCATGTATCAATCAATGATGAACAAAATACCTTTAGAAGGACATTTGTGTACCTAAACTTAAGGCTATTCAATAGAAAATACTATCTGCTATACTTAATACATATATCGACATCTTTTTTTAATGATATGGCATTCTTTGGTATGTTTTCATCATTACTAAAAAAAAAAATACAGTGCGTCTAATAAGTTGTCCAGGGACTGTAACTCTAGCTTTTTGAGCGTTAGGGTTAGATTGAATTATCGTCGCACTAGAACTGCACGAGGGCTATTGGCGACGGGCGTCGTCGTTCAGAACCACAGTCAAGTGACGAGCCGACACCCGAGTAGGCACTCGATGCAACTTTTAGGAAATGCTTCGGAACTTTGGAGCATATTTAACGTGCACTCCCTCGATACGGGGTATTATTCTTCGAACTGTTTTTTTTGTAGCTGCACATACCGTTTATAGGTCAGCAGTCATATTGGCAATGCCCTGTTTTACGCAAGGCAAGCAACTTAACTCAGTAGCAACTTCTTCAACAGCGCTACAGACTAATAGCCGGCCAAGGCTTTCCCAATTGAAGAGTACAGGGGAAGAACCGCTTTATTGATTAGGAGTCGTACCGTAAGTGTCTGCTTGGCGGACATTGGCGGCAGAAAACCGGTTTCTCTCTTTCTTCTTCGCTTGGTCCAAGCGTCGGAATCGCGTATCGCGTGAATCTCGCCAATCTCGGTAGGTAGAAGAGTCGCGGTTTAGGACTTTTCAATTAATTTGCGAATCTTAAAATTTATCTTAATTGTTTTAGAAAAATTCGTGATTTTCAATCAATCGTACTTTATTTTTAAAGCTTAACATGATGGTGAACACAGCACAGTCTTTTGAATAAAACGCGGCACTGAATTTCAGGGTTGCAGTGAGAGAAGATGCACAAGAAAGTGAGAAACTGGTTTCCTTACACCAGTTTAGGCGATGACTCGCTATCATCGCCAAAGATGCCTGATGAGGAAAGTTTTCTACAAAATTAAGCGGTTTTTCCCCTGTACTCTTTAATTGTTTTTTCCAGGCAGGACGATTTGAGGCCGACTTGCAAAGTGCAAAGAGAGCTTGCAGAGTGCTTGGGAGTGCACAGACGGGGGTCTTTGCACTCCCAACCCCTCCAAGTTCTTCTTCACGCCAGTGTAGCAAGTAATATCATTAATTTCATAAATAATTGAAAGTAAAAAAAAAACTTTGTTCAATTTGGAGAAAACGGGAAAACGTGGAACTTTTTGATTGACACGTTCGGTTATGAATGGTATTAATTATACACAAAAGTTACCTAAACTTCTTCGCGTTTAGCAAAAATGCATTTGAATTAAAATCCAACAAAAATTAAAGGCAAAGTTTGGTAAATCTCTTAAACGTATTATGCAGTAAAAATCAGATAAAACAAGAAGTTCATAAAGAACTAAAATAGCCTACTTTCCTGTTACTTAAATACTTACTGAAGTTCTAATCGGGAAAAAAACTAGGTTCCTAAAGTAAATATCATCAACAGCCGTTTCTACACTAGATTTATACACATAAGAAAAAAAAATCGAAACACAGCACCCAGCTATAATTTAAACTTCTAAAAGCCAAAATCAACTATTTTCCTTAATATTCGTTCGCAAATTAATTAAATATTATTTATCATCTGCTCGTGATTTATTTGTAGTTCGAAGAATAATTAAATATTTATTAATAACAAAAGTAATGAAACTCCTCCGAACTGCAGTAAAAAAGTAAGAAATGTAAATTAAAACTAAGCATAATTGCATGCAAAAGTATGCCTTGCCGCTTTCTTGGTAGATAATTAATGAATAATCAAAGAATCAAATTGTTCTACATTTTATGACGTCATTCCAAACTGATTCACGAAAATATTATTTTGCTTCAAATATGTTTAAATAAAGTTTCTCATGCCATTGTTGATTTGGCAACAGTGATTTAAATGACTCAAAATTGAATTTCAATGCTAATTCAATGGGAAATTCGCCGACAGATAGTAGATTTATGTCCGTCCGGACGTACAGACAGACGGACAAAAAGTATGAAAGTTGGGCATCTGAGGTCATAGCTTTCTAACAAAAAAAGAATTTTTAAGATCCGATGATTAGAACCGATTTTGGAAGGGGGGTACAGACAGACAGACAAACGGACAGACAGGCGGACAGACAGACGGACAGACGGACAGACATACGAACAGACAGACAGATGGACATCAACCGCATTTCAATACCTACAGTGATTTAAATGACTTAAAATTGAATTTCAATGCTAATTCAATGGGAAATTCGCCGACAGATAGTAGATTTATGTCCGTCCGGACGTACAGACAGACGGACAAAAAGTATGAAAGTTGGGTATCTGAGGTCATAGCTTTCTGACAAAAAAAGAATTTTTAAGATCCGATTATTAGAACCGATTTTGGAAGGGGGGTACAGACAGACAGACAAACGGACAGACATGCGGACAGACAGACGGACAGACATACGAACAGACAGACATACGAACAGACAGACAGATGGACAGACAGACAGTTGGACATCAACCGCATTTCAATACCTACAGTGATTTAAATGACTCAAAATTGAATTTCAATGCTAATTCAATGGGAAATTCGCCGACAGATAGTAGATTTATGTCCGTCCGGACGTACAGACAGACGGACAAAAAGTATGAAAGTTGGGTATCTGAGGTTATAGCTTTCTAACAAAAAAAGAATTTTTATGATCCGATGATTAGAACCGATTTTGGAAGGGGGGTACGGACGGACAGACAGACGGACAGACGGACAGACGGACATCGACCGCATGTCAATACCTACTTTTTCATTTTTTTAATTCTTTCGAATTAAAAAAAGAACAAGTAGGTTTGTAACAGAATCTGTCACTTAACTCGCTTCCACATATTTGTGTTTAACAGGAAAAAACGCGCCAAACACAACATTAATTCTATATTTGACATTTACAAGCTAAATTTGGCTAGTTTCATTTATTTTATTTCGAAAATTCAATAATTATTACTTATCGTTTGCAAAAATTAATTTATATTTTAAAGAATAAATATGTAATAATCCTCGCTTTTAAATAGAATGAAAACATTTCATATCAACATACAAGGATTCCGTAGTGAAATATATTTGATGTCATTTCAAACTGATCGATGTCGCAAAAATAAATTTATTTAATTTATTGTCTAAAAGAATTAAAGTTTCTCGAGCGATTGTTGCGAATGGCAAATGTGATTTAATTCTAATAAAAACAGGGCCTTTAGCTATTTGTAATTCAAAGTTTTAAACGCCAAAATTAACTATTTTCATTAATCTTCTTTCTCAGATTTAATAATTAGACTTATCGTTTGCTAAATTTGTTTGAAGTTCGAAGAATAATGATGTAATCTTTTTAATAAATATTTTTGTCGCCACAATTTCCCATTTACATTTCTTTCGAAAATTCACTTATTTATAATTTGTTAAATTAATTTACAGTTCAAAAAATTTATAATTTGTACAATTGATGCTTTAAAAATAAAAGCGAAACTTAGCATATTTTTTTTTATGTTAAGTTAGAATTCTCTATGCATCTTTCTACATACATATATATAGAACCATTAAAAGAACTCTATTGTGATAATACAACAATCCAAACCGAATTATATCACATAAATAAATATTTTTTCAAAAGTGTATTTTTATTTTAACAAAAGTTTCTCGTACGTTTAACGAAATGGCAACAGTGAAAATATTGAATAAAAATGGAATTTGCATGTTATTTCAATGTAGATTAAATTTTTAGTTATTTAAATTTTAAATAAGCTTCTAGTTTAAATTTTTAATGAAATTTGGCATGTAGCCTAATCTGATTTTTTGCTTCAAAATGACGTATCCCACTTGTCTGTGGGACTTGTGGATGACAACAGTGAAAATATGAATAAAAATAGAATTTGCATGTTATTTCAATGTAGATAAAAAAAATTTAGTTATTTAAATTTTAAATAAACTTCTAATTTAAATTTTTTAATGAAATTTGGAATGTAGCCTAATCTGATTTTTTGCTTTAAAATGACGTATCCCACTTGTCTGTGGGACTTGTGGTTCTTTCTGTGAAAGTGGGTGACAGACAGACAGACAGACAGACAGACAGACGGACGGACAGACGGACTGAACGATTATAAAACCTTCCACTTTTTACGTTATAAACGTAGTGTGGAAGCTAAAAGTAGGCTAAAAATAATAATCCCAGTGTAAAGACATGACGTGCCTGATTAGCAGTTATAATAATATGCAGAAGGAACAAGATGTTAATTTTTTAGCTTCCACACTACGTTTATAACGTAAAAAGTGGAAGGTTTTATAATCGTTCAGTCCGTCTGTCCGTCCGTCTGTCTGTCTGTCTGTCACCCACTTTCACAGAAACAACCACAAGTCCCACAGACAAGTGAGATACGTCATTTTAAAGCAAAAAATCAGATTAGGCTACATTCCAAATTTCATTAAAAAATTTAAATTAGAAGTTTATTTAAAATTTAAATAACTAAATTTTTTTTATCTACATTGAAATAACATGCAAATTCTATTTTTATTCATATTTTCACTGTTGTCATCCACAAGTCCCACAGACAAGTGGGATACGTCATTTTGAAGCAAAAAATCAGATTAGGCTACATGCCAAATTTCATTAAAAAATTTAAACTAGAAGCTTATTTAAAATTTAAATAACTAAAAATTTAATCTACATTGAAATAACATGCAAATTCCATTTTTATTCAATATTTTCACTGTTGCCATTTCGTTAAACGTACGAGAAACTTTTGTTAAAATAAAAATACACTTTTGAAAAAATATTTATTTATGTGATATAATTCGGTTTGGATTGTTGTATTATCACAATAGAGTTCTTTTAATGGTTCTATATATATGTATGTAGAAAGATGCATAGAGAAATCTAACTTAACATAAAAAAAAATATGCTAAGTTTCGCTTTTATTTTTAAAGCATCAATGTACAAATTATAAATTTTTTGAACTGTAAATTAATTTAACAAATTATAAATAAGTGAATTTTCGAAAGAAATGTAAATGGGAAATTGTGGCGACAAAAATATTTATTAAAAAAGATTACATCATTATTCTTCGAACTTCAAACAAATTTAGCAAACGATAAAGTCTAATTATTAAATCTGAGAAAGAAGATTAATGAAAATAGTTAATTTTGGCGTTTAAAAGTTTGAATTACAAATAGCTAAAGGCCCTGTTTTTATTAGAATTAAATCACATTTGCCATTCGCAACAATCGCTCGAGAAACTTTAATTCTTTTAGACAATAAATTAAAATAAATTTATTTTTGCAACATCGATCAGTTTGAAATGACGTCAAATATATTTCACTACGGAATCCTTGTATGGTGATAGGAAATGTTTTCATTCTATTTAAAAGCGAGGAATATGACATATTTATTCTTTAAAATATAAATTAATTTTTGCAAACGATAAGTAATAATTATTGAATTTTCGAAATAAAATAAATGAAACTAGCCAAATTTAGCTTGTAAATGTTAAATATAGAATTAATGTGTTTGGCGCGTTTTTTCCTGTTAAACACAAATATGTGGAAGCGAGTTAAGTGACAGATTCTGTTACAAACCTACTTGTTTAAATTTTGAAAGATTTCGTTGGCATTTTCAAAACACAAATTGCTTAGACTGAAACTGGTTACTATAGGGCTCTAGGGGAGGGGGGGGGGGGCTTGGTCAGAGACCCGCTTGTGAAGACTTCGTCAAGTAAGACACACAGAAAGAATTTTTAACTGTCACAGAGAAATTGAATATACACCCAGGGAGAAGACGGGAATCGAACCCGCACCCGTTACAGCGCGCAGACTGCTAGCGTAATGGTCCAAACCACTCGGCCATCCGGGCCCCCGGGCTCTAGGAGAAGTTGCAATCTCCAAGATTTTAAAACTGCCACTAACCAAAATAGATATTTTTGTCTTTGGGTTTTTATACATGTTTTTTTCGCTGAAAAAGATTATCTCAATTTTCTACATTTCAAGTCTTTTGGACATAATAGTTAGAGGTTTACTGCATTACATTGCCTGTTTCCGAATGCTTTGACACTTTTTTTTTTTTTTAAAAATGGAAACTTATTTAAAATTATGTTTTAAAAATTAAAAAAATGGTTTTAATCAGCACGAAATTCGATAATCAAAATTCGATTCCCGTATAATACAAGAGTTATTAAAAATCTAAGTTCATTGATTAAACTATAGATTTTTTTTTAAAAAGAATAGGTAGAGATTTACTGTACCGCGGTCCCCCTTTGGCGAACTTTCCAAAATCGTGCCAAAGTCCGTATTTGAGCAATTTTTTTTTTTAAAAATTACGATTCAAAGAAAAGATCGTATGGTAATATTTCTTATGAAAACTCAACCAACGG
>JAFNEN010001853.1:0-23010 GCA_019343175.1 Oedothorax gibbosus
GATATTACTGTTAGGAACCTAGTTTTTTCCCTATTAGAACTTCAGTAAGTATTTAAGTAACAGGAAAGTAGGCTATTTTAGTTCTTTATGAACTTCTTGTTTTATATAAAATACATTCTTTTGTCTAAAAAATGTGGTTCGCTATTTTATGAAAATATCTGCAATAAGATGCCAAAAAAAGCAACCTTTTACGCCGAAATAGGAAGTCATCCTTATTCCTTTACAAATTTTGCATATTTCTGTAGACGAACCAGGTTCATTGGATCTGGTACGAGAGTAAACCTTGATTTTTAGAAATTGTACGCAAGTCTGGATTTTCCATGTTCACAGGTCCCATATCCCGACTGAGGAGCCCTTGACCCGGACTGAATTACCCTTGACCACAACAGAGGAACCCACGCCAGAGGTCACTACCGAGGATTTCTTTCCTATGGACTGTCAGGACTTGCTGGCTGCTGGAAACGTCACGAGTGGCGTGTACAGCGTGTGGCTCCGAGGAGGAAAGTCCGCGGTCCCAGTCCGATGTGACATGGACACGGACGGAGTAACAGGAAAGTAGGCTATTTTAGTTCTTTATGAACTTCTTGTTTTATCTGAATTCTACGATTTTGATTTTTTTTAATTTCAATTATCAAATATAAAGTTACGAGCTTTATAAACCCGGCGTTGCACGGGTGTACCCTTAATAACCCTAATTAGTAGTTTTTTAATGTAAACTTTTATTTTATACCAATTGATCCCTCCACTGGTCTACTCCATCAGGATATTATAATCTCCTCCATTTTGATATAAGGGGTTTGATTTTATCCAGGTCCTTCCAGGAGTTTGAGGGCTTTCCCATAGGCCCCTGTTCAAATTGTCAGAACAGCTACATGATATAATGGTCTGTTTCTATTTCACGATAAGCGCAAAACGAAAACTGCCCAAATGTGGTAAAACATTCCACTTCATATTTCATACAACTCGATAGAGTTGGGGCACCCAGTCGGTAAAGACTGCCCAGGTCCCATCAGGTTCAGTTTCAGGGCATCGCCAAAATAACTGCCGAACTATAAACGGCTCGTGCAGCCAAAAAATGTCCGACGACTAATACCCCGTGAGGAAGGGCACTTTAAATATCCTCCAAATTCCCAACGCTGCGTCGATGTCGTCCTTAAAATTTTGCATTGGGTACCTACTCACGTGTCGGTTCGTAACTTGATTGTGGTTCTAAATTATGACTCCCGTTTCCAATAGCACTCGCGTGTAGCTTTAATGCGACGATAATTCAAACTAACCCTAACCCATACAACTGGATAGGAATAGCTACCCTACGTTAAATTTTCAACTTCGCCAAAAGCGCCAATGCCAACATTCAATCGACCATTACGCCATCTTAACATCAGAAAACAAAACAGACATTCATCTCTTGTATGGTTGGAAAAGTTTTATAAAGTACAAATTCCTTATTTTATGCCGAATATAATTCCGGTTAACCTAAAGAATCGTGACCGGCAATTTTACGCAATTTTACGATGGCAATCTTTGGCGAAATTAGCAATTGCATTGACAATTTCTAAATGTTAATCTATTTAAATCTTAAACGCATATAATTTATTTTGAAGTTTTCTTATGCTAATATTTTATTACTTAGATGCCTAATGATTTTTAAATAATTATTTACTTTCTTAAAACCAATTCTTCGGCATTTTAAAGTTCCACTGTTTTATAAATCTGGTCTGCAATTTAATGAATTTTTCTGTTGTTTTAAGTCGGCCATTTTGAAATTAGGTAGTATTTTGGTCATTTCGAGATGGCAACCATCTTGGCAAGTGCCGGGGTTTGTTATCATTTCGACTTGGCGACATTTTTGAAAATTCGCCAAATCCGGCCACGATTCTTTAGGTTAACCTATATTCCTCCATATCTTACCTTTTGTAAACATCAATTAAATTAAATTCGGAAACATAATTAAAATCTAGTTGAGGAAATCTGATCCACCATAAAAAGAAATCAGAAGATTTAAAATCAACAAACAAAATAAAATACTGATATTCAAATAACAATCCAGAAAATTAAACCAACGTGCTCTTTTTTTCTTTTCTTAATTTTCGTTCAAGCTGAACGCGCTGAAAGGTGTTTAAATTGAATTAAAAGTATAAATTCTACTTTACAATGCTATTCCTATGGGGAAATCAGCTCACGTTTGCACTCCTACCCTTTGGGTTCGAATAAAAAGTATCCTATAGCCTATTCCTGGTTCTAAGCTATCTCTCCACCAATTTTCAGCCAATCCGTTTAGCCGTTCTTGAGTTATAAATGGGTCTTACTAACACGACTTTCTTTTATGATGAAATTATTGCGATTGGGTCGAAAATCCGAAATGGAGTTTGTGTTTTCTACATGTTATGAGGGATGTCGATTTGGAAAGTTGGGCTTTTAAACATTGGTCCGTCTGTCAAACTTGATTTTACAAATTTTTTACCCAAACATATAATACGTATTATAGCTGTAAAAATTTCAGTTTTATTTCTATATTAAGTTTTGTTTCGACTTATAATTAATTTTTGGATGCTTTTGCTTACTTTTTTAAATTGTATAATTCAACTTAATAGATAAGTAAGAAAAAATAAAGAGTTTAAACAAAAAGTAAGGTTGGAATTTGGATTTTATCATCTCTCTTAAAGAAGACTGTATAATAATTTTCACTTAGAAAGAATGGCAAACATTGATTGAATCTGCTCCCCCCCCACTCACCGTCCATCCCCCTCCATCCGTGTCCATGTCACATCGGACTCGGATCGCGGACTTCCCTCCTTGGAGCCACACGCTGTACACGCCGGTCGTGACGTGTCCAGCAGCCAGCAAGTCCTGGCAGTCCATAGGACGGAAATCCTCGGTAGTGATCTCTGGAGTCGATTCCTCAGTCGGGGTCAAGGGTTCCTCAGTCGAGTCAAGGTTCCTCAGTCGAGGTCAAGGGTTCCTCAGTCGAGGTCAAGGGTTCCTCAGTCGTGGTCAAGGTTCCTCAGTCGAGGTCAAGGGTTCCTCAGTCGTGGTCAAGGGTTCCTCAGTCGTGATCAGGGTTCCTCAGTCGTGGTCAAGGGTTCCTCAGTCGTGGTCAAGGGTTCCTCTGTTGTGGTCAAGGGTTGCTCCTTCGAGATCAATAGTTCTTCCGTCGAGGTCAAAAGTTTCTCCGTCGAAGTCAAGGGTTCCTCGGTCGGGACATGGGGACCTGTCAACATGGAAAATCCAGAATTGCGAGTGTAGACAAAATATAAATCCGTACAATTTCTGAAATCAAGGTTTACGCTTGTACTGGCTCCAAGGACCTGGTTTGTGTACAAAATATGCACATTTCAGAGACATTAAATAGAATGGACATTAAATAGAATTAAATAGACATAATAGAATAGAATGTGTGTGGCAAGCCTCTCGTAAAAGCGTCTCTCGCCCCGTCCCGTGACTGGGTTCCTAATCACGTGGTTTTGACCATTTGGTTGTTTTTTTTTGCTTGATGTCGTTTTCACAACGACTGAAACGAATGAAGGCGTCCATCTAATAGTATAAAAGGAATTTTGGATGGAAAAAGATGACTGGTTATTTCGGATAGAAAGGTTGCTAATTTTAGCACTTAACTGCAGCTATTATAATAATAAAAAAACATTTTTATGTAAAAAATAATGCATTCATTTTATAGTTATTTTATTGTACTCCTGAATAATGTATGTGGCCCAGAAGACTTATTAGAGTTTAATAGATTAGAATAATTAGTTTGCAAGCCTATTCTTTTCGTTTTTCAGGCCTGGCAACAATTGGCAGAATTCAAACCAAACGGTAGCGAAAAGTTGCCATATCTTGCCGCCGCCTTCTATAATTTTCCTCCAAAAAGGAATTTGGTGATAATCATCTTGAGGAAGTTTTCTTATAATTAGTAGTTCATTCTATTGAATTATAGAGAGCTGTTCAATATAGTAGTTATTTTGTTGATGTACAGAAAGGAAACTTAACTCAAAAGATAAATTCAAGTATTCAAATGTGCTTACAAAGTTGAATGTTTTTCTTGGCGTTCGAAACCAGGTCCAAGGCAACGTCAATGAATCCGAGTGACTTGTCCTTTTTGCTACACTCACAAGAACTCTCGGTTTCTTCTTCTAAAAGTAAATGACAGACATTGTATCACTTATGAATTGCAATTTCCTCGTGGAATTTTGAACGGAGCTATTCTTTCACCAAAATCTAACTTTTCCTGCTTCATTTGGGATTCACAATAATAGCCGTTCATGTCGAGCAAAAAAGTTTGGTACAAGATTGCACCGGAATCTTGGATCTTTCTAGCCACTTTCTTGCCACAACTATTTGGAACGTGGATTATAGCCCTCGTGTAGCTCTAGTGCGACGATAATTCAAACTAACGTATCCTAACCTTGGAACGTGGATTTACCATCTCTGCGGTATATCAAACAAAGGTTTTAGCACAAAATTGATAAATCCACACTTCAAAAAATGATGGCAGCTAGAAAGTTTCAGGATTCCAGTGCAATCTTGCACTAATTTTTTTAAAAGTGTAGTCCTGCATTTATCTCATCTATTATCTTTTCTCCTAAAGCAAGGCAGGTGCGAAAGAAAAGAGAAAAGAAAATATCATAGAATTTATAATTTTTTAATAGTTGAATAGTCAAACTTTAAAAAAAAAGCAGATCAATTGGTTACAACGTCATATAAATCAATCAATCAAATAATCGTCATAACAATCATATAAATTTGTTTTGCTAAATAAAATACTTTAAATTTTTAATAAATCACAAAAATTTATAATGAGACCACAAAACTGCTATGCCTTCTTAGAAAAACCTTCCTGAAATTGAAAATTATATTTGTATTTTTTTTTTTTAAAGGGATATCCGAACCGCTGATCTGAACAGTTTGCAGAAGATTGGGTTAATAAAACCTATATTTGAACGACGGAGAACTAAGTCGCCTGACGGTCATATTAGTGGATATATATCTTACATCATAAGATAGGCAGAATCAAGCTATCATTGGCCAAAACCGTCTTCTAGTCTAAGTAGTATTGATAGAACTGAATATGTTGGAAGTACTGAAACCTAATTTTAATATTTAAAAGCAACAGCGTTGCATTAGGAGTTAAACTCAAATTTAAAAATGAATGTTATCTCCTCACCGCAGTTGGGGTAGAGTTGCTTTGCCCTGTTTAGGGAATCTCCAGCCAGGTCAAGATCGGCGAGCGAGCGCTCCCTCTGCTCGCACTTATGAGGCCGAGCATAGCACGGGACCACAACAACAACAGCCACGAGCACGAAAACCCAGCAGAGGCGACTCCTGCAAAAGGAAAAAAAGCAATATCAGTGTGCAGTTGTCGCCCAGCCGGTATAGTGCGATCCTCGCTTGTCATGCGAGTGGGCCCTGTGTGGATAAGGCATGGATATTTGTTTTGCCCTGAGTACATGCGGAGAAGGTGCTCGTTAAATCTGTGGGTCCGAGAGTCCTGTGGGCGGTCATATCGCAGTATCATGGGTGCAGGTTGTTTGGAGAAAGTTGCCCCTCCCCTAAAGCGGCGTGCCTAAATTGAGGATGTGGCGCCATCTCGGAGCAGAAGTCAGAATTACAACCCTCATGGGTGCTCAATGCCTTAAAGTCGAGTAGGTCATGGTTAGGAATATTTGAGTAAGATGACGTGGGGTAAGATGGGGTAGTTGAGCGCAGACCTTCTAAGTGAATTTAATTTATTGGAGTAGAACAAAACTACCAAAGAGTACATTAAAAATGTTTTTAAGTCTTATGCAGACTATGAACTTCGTGAAAACTGGTATTTGGCCTGTGAACCAAAAGGACTTTAAAAATCACCGTTAAACCTTATCAAAACCCACATTCCATATTTATTGGAAAAATAGATATTCTTTGTATGCAATACCATTCACTTAAAATAGGAAAAAAAAAATAGTGTGGCAATTTTGAAAGAGATTGTACTCTAAAAATAGGGTCAGAAAAGTTTAGAGAAAAAATCGTTAAACCGGTGAGCTAGAAAAAATACTGCATAATTTACAAACAAAATCTGTTTATTTTATGCTAACAAATCGCAATTTTAACTCAAGAGCTGGTATGTAACAGACATTGTAATGAAATAAAATTAAATTTTACTACTCCACCCCCCCCCCCCCCCCCCCACTACCGTATTTTTAAAAACAGTTTTATCTATATGATAAATGTATCTGACCTAACGGCTCTATAATACCACTTTTTGAAATTGGTTCACCTATTTTATCGTAAAAATTACTTATTGAAAATTTAAAAAATATTCGAACCCCTTTCAAAAAGTGGTAATAATTATAAATAAAGAATAATAGTAGAGTAAATTACTGCATTTCTTATGTCTCTGCTAAACTTAAAGATTTGAATCATTATTCACTTCTGTGCAATCTTTTTTAAAAATTGAAATATAAATAAATACTTTTTAATCATGTTTATTTTTTTATTTCCAATTACACGCGAGTTCCCAGTACCTGTCAGACTTCATAATAAGGTACTGAGAAAATACAGCATGCGCATGGGTAGCTGCCATAGAATTTTTAAGGTTTTAATGTTATTGCAATTACCTTATAAGGTTTACAATTATCTTTAAATCTTTTGCTTTATTGAGAAGGAATTAAAAGTTTTGTATTGTTTACATACCTCTAGTTTGAAATTAAAAAATCTTTTATTTTTATTTTTTTGGTTCATGTGGATTTTGTTTAAGGAGAGGCTAGTGCGGGTTCATGTAGTAAGTTTGCATTTATAATTTTAAAGGAATAATTGAAGGGACAATATAAAAAAAAATCAACAGTAGTATCCCTATTTTTGGTTAGTTTCCGTTGTTTACTATTTTTAATTTAAGGTCTGAATAAATATTTGAAGCGATGAATTTTTTACCGATATGTAAACCTTTAGCGAGCACACTTTTTTTTCTTATGGGTTATTATTTTCTGTATAACTATAGGAATGGTTTACCTTTTGCTTTAATTTCGGAAAGAGTTCTAATGCACAATATTGTAATTATTGCGTTAATATTCGAAAGAGGTCTGAACTTTTAGTGTAATTTAAAGTATTATAAAAAAAAATACACGATCCACAATGACTTTTTAAAAATAGTCTACTTACATGTTATTGCCACCCTTTTCAAATAGGAAACTGAATAGATGACCACAAACCGATTTTAAAAGGTAAAAAAAAAGGATTGTGTTCAATAAATAAATACACCGAACTATCATACGCCTCACAGAGACGTCATATAATATCTCACCTTTCATTTTCGAATGCTTTTTTGTGTGCTTTGTTTTCAGATAGCTTTGTTTCACAGGTTGATTCAAGACGTTAATATAAGACAAATAACAATTTAAATAAAAAGCCAAAAAATAATCAGACATACAGATAACGTTTCAAATTGATAGAAATCTCATAAAATTTGATAATATTGTCTGTTCATCGAAAATAGACAACTAAACTATTCTTTCCATTTATCTCGACATTATGCCACTTGATCTCTGGAATATCAACAGCTTTTGTTTTTCCTTCAATCTTAAATTTTTATCAGTTAAACAATAGTTTTCGTTTTAGGTATTTATATTTGTTCTTTTTCTTCAAGGGTAACAGATATCAAGTTAAAGAGATAAAATGTTTGTATCTGATGGGAAAAGGGAGATCAAAAAACACCATGGAGCGAAAAAATTATTTAGAATTTAGAATAATGTGAAGTTTATTTATTAAAAGTCATTGCCTACGATAAACTCGGGCAGAAAGCGCATGTTCGGAAACATGACTTCTTATATTTCGATGAAACTTTCAGGGACTGCTTAAAACGGCTGAAAAGTATATGCATTAAAAAATTTTTAGGCTAAAGTGCTGTCTCGAATTGTGATAAAAGTGTTTGTTCATCTAAAATGGTGGTTCAAAAAATATGTACAAAGCATGCTTGGGAACTAAACACTGGGGGTTCCGCGTGAGGCTGACCACCTTGCCGGGACATATGCCTAGCACCCCAGACTCCTTGGTCACAAAAGCTGAAATGAGCACGGCAGGCCTTGGCCCACTAATGGGCTGTTGCGCCGATGAGTTTTTTTTCCATCTAAAATATAATGTATTATAATATGTTTCAAAAAATTGAGTCCAGGCAGTTTACCAGTTTTTATTATTATCTAGATTACGTATGCATATATTATTTTTACAGTGTGAAAGTTATGGTATACAAACTACGATATTTCTACCCATTTCTGTAATTCTCGGATACTTTATAAAATAAAGAGCCAGCAAGATGCTGAAATGATCGGAGCATTTTTTTTTTTGGACCATAGTGATCAATCAATGTTGAAATTATATTGGCGAGGGGAAGAGCAGACATTTGCTTTCACTCTTGAAAATAATGGAGCCACAACACAGAACGTATTTTGCATTAAAAAAAATATTTTTTCATTTTTTCGGAAGCCTTTTAGAATACACTTCATTTTTGTGCAATCAAAATTTTCTAGCTGCGAAAAACTTCCTCTGCGTTAAGAGTCATTAATTCATCGGCACGAACTCTTTCACTATCTTTCTCGAAAACCAGATGTCGCCGTGTTTTTAAACTAGAAAAAACACTTTATCGCCTACTAGGCGAAAAGCAATCGTTCAGTGCGTTTTTTTTTATCGCCAATGAAATTCGAGGCCCCACGACTGAGGCCCCCCAGGGTCTGGATTCCTTCCCCCTCCTTCTAGAGGGGATGAAGAGATAAGAACATAGAGGATTCCTTGAATGTCGGGGTTCTGGGTGGTTTTAGCTGATAACTATTTTAACTGGTTCTGATACTAAAGCTTACAATTTGTAGAAGCATTTGTAGAAGTAAAGAAATTTAATAAAGTGATTATATTTTTTGCAACCATATTACGTCATTAAAAGTTTATATTTTGGAATGATTGCCTAAAGAAGAAATTTTTTATGGCACAAAAAATCTTTTCTGAAAATCGATTTTAAAATGTTTTAAAGTAAAATTGCTAAAATTAAAACTATTTGATGTTAGTTTAACTATTTTATGGTTTTTTTCTTAATTTATTATTTCAATTAACGAATGTGAAAGATTATGTAATGGAAGTATTGAAGTGCGGTCGAAAATCCGAATTTTGCTTTTGGAGGACGCTGAATTAAAAAAAATTGTTGTTTTTTCTTTGTAAAAAAATTTTCGTCTGTCATTATCAGATGGATGTAATTGATTCAATGAACGGTAATGGAAAGTCGTGAAGTGGTACACACTCCTAGATTTTAATTATGATTAATACATTATTTCATTGAAGCAACTTCGCGAAACTGAAAAGTTGTGTTTACGTCGGGTTTCTTTATAATAATTCATTATCAGTGATTTGCTATAAACGCTACAATAATTTCCTTAACGTAACAACTGTCTTTAGTTTGTTCAAATACTACAAAGTTCTTTCAACCACAATACAGATCTTTTGTTGTACAAAGTCTATAGTGGTGACAGATGATTCCTGCAATTACAATATGATGCATAGAATGTAGGGGGAACTAGGGACATTTGACCCCTAAGGGTACATGACCCAATGCCTTTCTCTCAGCAATGGAAAAGTTATGTGAGTTGAAAGTGGCATCACTTTTTTCCTTTCAGCCAGTTGATCACATGGTGAAAAAAAAAAAGCTGAATCATAGCGTATTTGTTAAGTTATGCGAAGAAATACGTTTTCATGCACTGAAAGTAAATTTTTGAGAGCGTAAGGTTTTTCGGTCTACATTTTTTGGTTTAAAAGAAAGATTTTTTCAATTAGTCATTTGTTTAGTTCATGCTATTAGCTACAGTTACATGCATAATATTGCTAATGTAATTATTCGCAAATGTCTTTGTTTTGGGATTAAACAAAAAAAGTGCAACTAGGGATAAGTGACCCAAGCCAATTAGGGATATGTGACCCAAGTAAACACAAAAGTAGACAGAAGTAGACCAAGTAAATTTTTTAAAATATCACGGGAGTCCCAAAAGTAAATGACTGGGTCTTTAACGAAGTATAAGGTTTGTTTGGAAGGTACAAGGGAATTTTTTTTAACGAGCTTACAATTCAATATGCAAAAAAAATTGATGGAAAATGTTTCAAATGTCCTAAAATGGATAATGCATCCCAAAATGATATTGATAAAATAGTAGCGATTCTTCAACCACATGTGTTTTCTTTGCAAAATAAAAGAAGCCCCAGTTTCGTATTTCGAACAGAATTTACTTTTAAATTTGATTATTTCGTTAATACATAAGCATAATTAATGAGATAAAAATAAAAGTAATAATTTTGTCTGAAAATACTATGAAATTTATATAAACTTTATAATATGATATTAGTTTTGTTATTTGGTAAAAGTTTTTTGATTATTTTAAGTTATACTACCACACTTTGGGGTTGGGTCACGTATCCCTGATAGGTGGGTCATGTATCCCTATGCATTGGGATACATGACCCAAAACTAAAGTTTTAAATAATTTATATTTTACTACTATTGCATTTAATACTACAGAAAAATACTAATATATATTGTGTACTACTTTATGAAGTATAAATTATCTGCATTTACACATTCATAGTGTTTTTTAAAAGTTACAAGCAAAAAACTTCGAGTGGGGTCATATGTCCCTGGTTCCCTCTATGCTTTCTTCAAGAAAATGTGTTAGAGAAAGCTTTAAAAATTTGATATTGGGGTATATTCCAAAAGGAGATATTATTGCTAGATTGGAAAGGAGATATTATTGCTGTTATTGCTGAGATACTTATAATATATTCTGGGTTCCTGAATATTCATAGAACGTGTATATCGGGGATCAATTATTTCTGGCGTTAAACAATCAAAAAAGTTTTAAGTTTTTTTTTCATTTCTTTTGCCCAAAAGTTGTCATCTCTTAGAACTTTTTCTGTATAAATCCTAAATGGAGTATAGAACAAAAATGCAATAACTTCTTTTGTTTATCTGTAATTGTCCCTGAATTTTAAACAAATATGTGTCTTTTGTCTATACGTAATGTCTCCGTTTTTACATCAACACATTAGACACATTCTTGAATTTTGTGTAGAATCGATTCTAAGTACCAGTGTCTGTTACAAACCTAGTTTACGTTATAAACGTAATGTAAATCTAAAAAATTAAATATCCTTCTTATGTTCAAAATCTTTTATCAATTTCAATTAACAGCAACATTGGAATTCAGTCATGTGGCACTGTCTAATTCTGAGTGATTTAGTTTTAGTTGGTTTGCAATGATTGTTGCAACGTTTTGCTTTACAATATTCTAATGCTCAATCAGTTGAAGAAATCACAATTAAAAATCCTTGCTGAATTTGGCCAAGTTGTTTTTTGTCCAAAATCAGGGGTAAATTGGATTGTTTTCAATAATCTTTAAGTTTATATCATCATGAGGTTAGTCAATTTAATTTAAAAAGAATAACAGTTTCTAGTTGTTTCCCTAGAGAAAGGAGATAAACTGAATTTTGCAATTTGGTTCCCTGATATAGAGTGACATTACAATCTCTAATATCCTGAAAATATCTATCGACAAAATATGTTTCAAAATCAAAATATTGGAGGGGGTATTGTGGAGGATTACAATATTTGTTTAAATTTTCAGAATTAAAAACATGAATTTAATATCGTAAGTTGCAACTATATGGTTTACTAGATGTATATCTTGAGCCAGTCTAAAGATTATTTTTAGGGTCAAATTAAAAACTATGCAGATCTGTTTTTGTTAATTTATTCTTTTTAATAATACTTAGATGCATGAAAAGATAACTTAGCTAAGTCAATTTTATAATGTTTGTGGCTTTTTTTCTCTTCAAAATGCTGATTAAATTCAGTTAAATTCTTATCTATTACTCTGCTTTACATTTGAGAAGCTTGGGGAAGCTTGGAAGTAAGACACGATAAGTTTTATATTAAACTTTGTATTAATCAACTAAAAACGCTATTGTATTTTGTATCTTTAAATTCAATAAACAAAGTTTTGAGTACCAACAGAGTTATCTTTTTTTATTACAGTGAATGAAAATTTATGTTTCAAATGATCAATTAGTAACATCAGTCTTTTTAATATGCCAATTTAGCACATTTTTCTGTAACCTACCATTTCATCTTATATTATTGAAATTGATGCATCCTTATTTGATTTCAAAAATAACCATTACCCTATTCCGAATTCTTACAACAAGAAAAAGTAATAAAAAAAAACGTTCTTTCCACAACCCTAGCTTTCTCAAACCGGCTTTTGAATTGTCCCCATACGACTGTCCTGTTACCAAGCGAAACCCAACCCCCTTAGGTAAGTCCGATGCTTCCCCCTCTCTCCCCCCCTACCAGCAAGCCACTGGTAAACCGCAAAGGCATTTTCTACGAAGTCATCAAGGGTTCTATGCAAAGTACAGGGGGGAAAGGGGTTCCAGATGTTGACAGATGCGACACTAACTCCAGCGTCTTTCGGGGGTTCTATTCAAAAAAAAAACCCACCATATGTAGAGAGATAACGTACACTCTAAATTAGTTGGCGACACCTTTCAGGTGATCGCCAAATGTGGGGTTGCCATAATTCGCTTTCCAAAAAATAGCAACAACTTTTCTTAAATTTTTGAAAAATACAAATATTTCAATTAAAATTTTTATTTCGTAATGAACTGAAAAATAAAAATTTCGATTGTGTTCAAAATATATAATTATTGCAGTATCTTTATTTTTTTACTGAGATACATCGTCATACACTAAAGACATTGTATTTGCCACTGATTTCCAAACTTTAAAAAATTATTAAAAATACTCAAGATGTGATTTTCAAATTTTTTTTTCTGATAGTCTATTTTAATTCTTTTGTTCTTTAAAATGGTGTCAAATACTAGTGGCCAGTATTAAAATTGGGGCGTCATTTAGTCGGAGAAGATTCTCCATAGGAATACCATTACGATTTTCAAGGGGTGAAATTCGGCTTCATGACTCTTAAAGAACCTGAAAAAAAATCGCATTTAAAATAGGTAACTAAAAGCTTATTTGACCAAAATTGACACTTTTATTTTAAATCGGAATTACAAGTGATTATTTTTCAGTAAATTGTTACCGTAATTAAAATAAAAGTTACATCATTTCATTCAAATACTCTTTTTTTAAAGTTTTTTTTAAGAAATTTTTATCTAAGAGACTATGGCTATTAGCTTTTTTTTAAATTTGTTTTAGTCGCTGATAGAACTTTTGTAATCCAAGAACAAGTAATTTTTTTTTATGGTGCTATTTCTATTCAGTGACGAAAATTCTGTGCCAAACTCAATTGTTCTCATTATACCGAGATATAAACGGACTGTGCATCCAAAAACGTCCAATGAATAATACCATATGTACATGTAGTGGAAATGCACGTTAAATATGCTCCAAAGAACCGACGCTGCTTTCGATCTCTACTAAAATTTGTTAGGTGCCTACATAGGTGTCGCCCCGTTACTTGATTGTGGTTGCAAATTGTGGCACCCTTCACCAATAGCCCTTGTGTAGCTCAAGGGCGACGATAATTCAACCTAACCCTAACCCGACGAGTACAATGTCACTACTGAAGGTTGCTAATTCGAGATTACTCATTGCCGGCTGGTCACTTGACTGTGATTTTAAGTTATGACTCCCGTCTGGCCATACCCTACATGTAGCTCTATTGCGAAGTTTTTGCAACACAACCTAACCTCAGATTTTGATTTCATCAATTGACCGTGGTTCTAAACTACAAAAGGCGTATATTGGTGGTGTTAGAGTCAATATTACTATAAGAAGCATACTTAAAAATGTTACAAAGATGGTAACTGGTGTAAACTTGCCAATAGCAAATCAATGAACCACAGCTACAAAACCCAACCAACAGACACACAAAATTTGTTACTTGACCGCGAATGTAAAGTGCGAAGCGTGCTTGGGTGTGAGAAAGCTCCTGACGAAAGCTAGTAATAGATAGCCATGCTAAATAAATAAAATATTTATGCTATGGGGCACGGATCCGCCTTCTCCCAGGGTGTTTTTTCTCTCCCTGTGTCAAAAAAATTGTGTCGGTCTTGCTTGACGTAGGTTCATAAGTGGGTCTCTGATCAAGCACACAAACGGAAAATATATGTACTAACCAAACAACCATAGCTACAAAAGCCAACCAACAGACACAAAAATGTGTCACTTGACCGCTGTTCTAAATGGCGAGGCGTACTTGGGTGTGATAAAGCTTCTCATGGAGTTAGTAATAGATAACCGGAAAAACAATTATCAATAAATGAAATGTTTATGCAATTTAACTTATGTTGTGTACAGCGGACGTAAACGTTAAGTAAGAATTTTAATGGATTTATAAAACAACAAGGAACACCTAGCGTATTCAGGCCGGAAAGCTATTTGGCAACTTTTGGCTTTCGTGAAAAAGTAAACACAGGGTTGCTATAGTTAGTAATATTTTACGAAATATTTATATTAATTCCGGTACGGCATCAGTAAATTCACTTTTAAAAAATTATTATTTTAATTTTTAACATCAATATTTGGTTCCAAACGTTGAAAAATTATTAAGATTAGTTAATTTAGAATAATAATTACGTAGCTCGTTACTTGCATAAACATAAATAGAATGCACTGCGCATTGCTCTGTCAAGCAGCTTCTAAAAGCGTACCAATCATGAAAATCGCCAAGAGGAGAAAGGTTGCAATATATGGCAACTTATCGCTACTGTTCCGTTAGAACTATGCCAATTGTCGCCAGACCTAAAAACCAGATAAGAGTAGGCCGGCAAACCTGAATGGTGACTCACATATGTTCCCAAGTCACGTGGTCAAGCGTTTGTCACGTGGTCAAGCGTCAAGCACCAAGTCACGTTTATAGCATCCAGCCGCATGGCGTTTTTTTTAATGTTTTTGCAGGCGATTTTTTCCTTATAGTTCTTATTTTTTTCTTCTAGCTTTAATCATGAATATTTGATTAAATTCGTCCAATGTGAGAATATTCTTAATCATATATTTTTTTTAATCGTACAAGATACCAAATTCTTGTGTAGTTTTTAATTGCAAAGAGTGGCGTAAAAAAGGATTTGTCGCACTTCACAGGTAACATTTATTTAGTTCTGCATACTTTAAGAGGTAATTGTTTTTTTTTTATAAACTATACTTTTTATAGAGGGAATTTATTATAAAAGAGCTCTTTTATGCTGAAGAATCATCTTCATGAATAAGGGAACGCTGTAAAAATTCTAAATTATGTTCAATTCAATTTTTCAAGTAACCTTAAATCGAATTACAAAAGCAAAGAAATAATCTATAAAAATAATCTAAATATCTATAAAAAATATCTTAAAAAAACCTATATATCAAAAAGAAAAAACTTAAAGCATATCGAACATACATTGGGCAAGCAGATCTACGACAAAATAACTATACAAAGAGAATTCGTCGTCCAAACAGCTGCGATAAGTTGCCAAAAATAGCAACTTTATTCGCCGAAAAAGCAATTCATTTTTGTTCCTTTCCCAAGTTCTTTTTATACCACTAGATTGTCGGTCTCATATGTTCAAGTCGTTGTGAAAAAACTCGCCAACTGGTCGTGATCACGTGCTGGGGTAAATCTTCTACCCTAGCACGTGACCCATGAGGGGATCTCTTTAGGTTTGCCAATGCGCAGTCCATTCTATTATATGCATAGAGTTAGGAAGGAGAAGCTCTTCTCTTTCTTAACTCTATGATTATATGACACTGGTTACTCGTTGTTTTGTTTCATAGCCGGTTTATTCCTTCTCCAGATGCGGCTTATTCCTGTCATTGTAGTATTTTTTTTCCCGTGACGTATTCTCTCGGTTGCATTTCTTGTATTCCTTCCGCTGCTTCTGCTCACGGAGAGTTGTCGGTAGCGTGAGGGACTAGTTTCACATGATGTTTTGTTTTTATCATATCTTGAAAGCTCAGTAATGTTTTAATGGTTGAAACTTAAAATGCTGTACGCCATATACGTTACGAAATTATCCCGTCTGCGCCGCAAGTTGTGAAACTCGGAAATCTTTCGACTCCCTCGTTGTTAATAAGTTAAATTATTATCGGACTGCGGCCGATTATAATAAAATCCAAACCAAACCTTACACACCTTTCGAACAAATACTGACCTGCACAAAAACCGGAATTTTCAAAATAAACCCATTTCACGCTTTACTATTGTTTACATAATTCTTGTACGCTGTATTTTTAACCAAACCAACTTAAAAGTAAATTAGTTTGCGAGATTTGGCAACAAGATTGATGTAAACATCCATTGAGTTGAAAGTTGAACTGGAATGTTTACCAAATTAAGTGCGTTTTTGCTACTTGGCTGCAAAAGTTAAGCTGCCAAATCGAGACCGGCCTGAATACGCTAGCAGTACCCTTAAATCTCCGTTATTAAAATTTTCAATTTTGCCTTTTACCGTGTATCCTCCGTAGAATATAAGGTTAAATTTAAAACTAATCCACTATATTAACAGTAAAATATAATTGTCACAATTACATATTTTTTCAAACTTAGAAGAAACTATTTTAAAAGACAACAAACTGTTAAATATTAAATTATAGTGATTTAGCACTAACTTTGACTTTACATTTTAAAATTACTTTAAAAGAGAAACAGCAAGTTACAAAAATGTAATGCATCATAACACAAAAAATAAATTTATCTTTCAATGTAAAACATTATTGATTAATAACCAGAATTTAAGACACAAATATGCATCGTAAAAATAATACTTTTAATTATAAAGAAGTAGAAATTATAAAGTTTTCCCTACTGTTTTTCTTTTTTAACAAGTAATAACTAAATAATTTAATAATAATACTATATGTATCGGTTGAATGAAGAAACCAAAGCAATTTATAGATAACATTTTTATTTCAACAGAAAAAATATTACATTACTTACACTTACCGTGATAATTTTTTAACAAAATAATCCAAACCTTTCCAACAAAAAAAAAATGTTTCAGAATTTCCAGCACATATTTTTAAAAATACTTTGAGCTATATATGAAAATGATTAAACATTACGTTTGAAATAATCGAATGCGAGAGTATCGAACTAACGATAGGACTTTTTTGATAGCTATAATTAGACAGCGACAACAATTCAATTTTCTGGTATGGAAGAGCAAAACAAGTGATAGATGTTTTCCGAATCAAATCGCGATTTATTTTCACAGCATTAACTTGCAAGCGTCGAATATGTTTATTTTTCTTTTCAACTCTTCCGATAAAAATCAGCTGCACATTTTGTATCGCACACATCACCTGCTGGCGAAATTCATACGAAAGAGTGGCGTTATAAAATTATCTTCTTTTTTAGTTGACTTCGAAGTTATAACTAATTTTATACATTTATTTCTTTTTCTGAAAGCCATAGAAGCCTTTACCGCAAAAATATTCCACAGCGAAAAGAACACGATCAGAGAACTATTATTTTAATAAAAAAGGGAGTTGAGTAGTACTATACATTCTTCAAAAGTTTTTTTCAAACGATTTTCAAATATTTAAAGTTGCTTTAAAAAACTATATTAAATTATTTAATGTGTTCTAATCGTATTTTCAGCAACAACTGTTTGTTTTGCATACTATTTGCATTTTTATTATACGATTTTTATCAAACTGTTTGATAGAAGTTTGCGAAAACAAAGCGCTCTTTGACTGAGCTAAAGCTCAATTCAAGAACGTAGTGTAGATTGGCAGCTGAAAAGCAGTTGCAATAGTAAACAATAGCTATAATTTCGTTCTATCTTTATAATACTGCACGGGTCGTTTATAGGTCGGCAGTTATTTTGTTAGGAATAGAGCCCTCATGTAGCTCTAGGGCGACGCCAATTCAAACTAACAGTGGATTGATAGGGGTTTATGTTGAAATATCGTCACACTACAGCTACACGAGGGCTATTGGCGACGGGCGTCATAATTGAGAAACACAGTCAAGTGACGAGCCGATACTTGAGAAGGCATCCAACGCAATTTTTTTAAGGTCAAGGTCATCTGCAGCATTGTGACTTTGGAGCATATTTAAAGTGCACTTCCTCTACATGGGGTATTATTCCTAAGAATAAATTTTAGCTGCACACACAGACCGTTTATAGGTCAGCAGTTATTTTAATAATATTCGGTCCCGAACCTGGGATCGTTCGCCTACAAAGGCAAGCGGCTTACTGACTGGGCTCTCGAGCCTTTTGCTGAATTATTCATAGATAATATGACATGATAACTTTTGGAACAATCAGTTTGAAAAAAAATCTCCTTTAACCTGATACAATGATAACGCAAGAATTAATTTTGAGTATTTATTGAGGGTCGAAAAAAACGAAGACAATAATGTACAATAAATATGCGGTTAAATACTTTAACTGTAACCACAAATCATTTCTGCGAATAACTATGTAAAGCAATCGAAAATACTAAAAAATGTGCTTGAGGCACTCACAAATCAAACAAAATCAAGTGACACTTCAATATTAGCATATAATGAAGCAAAATACATTTTAACATTACAAAATCATAATATATAATCAATGAATAATAAAAATATATAATAAATATAACAGATGCTCTTTTCACAAAGACACTCACAAAATATACGATAATTAATTTAAAGAAAGTTTGAACGAATCATATTTAAAACACATTTTGATTTACAATAATATACACTGCTCAAAACAATTAGGGGAGCACTTTGCGTACTTTTGTTAACCCTTTCATGTCAAACTTTTAAATCAATGAATAATAAAAATATATAATAAATACAACAGATACTCTTTTCACAAAGACACTCACAAATAATACGATAATAATATAAAGAAAGTTTGAACGAATCATATTTAAAACACATTTTGATTTACAATAATATACACTGCTCAAAACAATTAGGGGAGCACTTTGCGTACTTTTGTTAACCCTTTCATGTCAAACTTTTAAATCAATGAATAATAAAAATATATAATAAATATAACAGATACTCTTTTCACAAAGACACTCACAAATAATACGATAATAATATAAAGAAAGTTTGAACGAATCATATTTAAAACACATTTTGATTTACAATAAAAATACACTGCTCAAAGCAATTAGGGGAGCACTTTGCGTACTTTTGTTAACCCTTTCATGTCAAACTTTTAAATCAATGAATAATAAAAATATATAATAAATATAACAGATACTCTTTTCACAAAGACACTCACAAATAATACGATAATAATATAAAGAAAGTTTGAACGAATCATATTTAAAACACATTTTGATTTACAATAATATACACTGCTCAAAACAATTAGGGAGCACTTTGCGTACTTTGGTTAACCCTTTCATGTCATTACAGTCATAGTCAACTTCGGTTGCAACAATAACTCGCTTATAACGCCGCCATAAATATTCAACCCCTTGAATTTGAAGTGCCCATAGGGGGGCGTACATAAATTGCGTCACGCTCAGAGGGTGGCCAACGTGACGGATAGTGACATGGAGGGGTAATCGCTTGCGTGACGTAACGATTCGGAAAACTTCACTTTTGCAAGGAAAATCTGCTTTACATAAAATGAAGTTTTTGAGAGAATAAAAAATCTAAAATCTTTTTATCATAAGAAACACTTTATTTCAGAAAGAGGATGGGGAGATTATTATATTCCACAACGTTTGTATCTTATATTTTACAGACCTTTTCGTAATAGTACTTCGTAATACGCTAAATTGCGAAACTATCTTGACCAATCATAGAACTAGCAGCTACCTAAACGAGCATCAAAAGAAAGAGACCCAGAACTAGACAGATCTAATTACGCCCAGGTCCCTTTTTTTCGAAGACATTAGTAGCGAATGTCTATAGTTAGTCCTTGGACAACAGAAATATAAATACAATGTCGGTATCTATTCCTATTGAATGAATTATTTAACCGGGAAAATTGTTACTTTTTTTTCTTTCCAAGTTAATTTTTTAAAAATATATAAATATCCAATTTTTATTCAAATATCAGAAACAAAGGGAAATACTAAAATTGACTTTTTTTCAAAGGGGGTTGCCAAAGGGGGGGGGGGATCAAAGGGAGTGCAACAGCGTGACATAGGGGGAGGGAGGGGACAAAAAAGTTAAAATTTTGCATGACGTAATTTATGTACGTCAACGTTATAATATCTTGCTTATGACGACAGTTTTTAGTTAACACTCCAGTTGTAACGTTAAAATTACGCGTTTATATGATACCCAAAATGCCTTCGCGAAGGGTTTTTTTTAAAAAAAAACTTCCAATATTTCAGTTCTTTTTTATTCGCCAGATTATGCAAAAAGTAAGTCGCCAAATTTGATTTATTTAGTTCACGCTTAAAAAAATTTTTGACCTGAGGAGGAGATATTTTATCTCTTCTAACGCAGTCAGTCATGACAACCTATAGGAAATATGGCAAACTGCGTTGACCAAAGTCATTAGCTTGGTAGACACGCGGTCTACTGCTAATGGCCTAGAGCCTCTAGGCCATTAGCAGTAGACCGCGTGTCTACCACTTAATAATTTGTCCGACTCTCCGAAATAAAGGTGATTTTAAAAAGTAATAATAATATAATATACTTCAGACGCTTAAACTGGGTTAAAGAACATATTGATACTTTTTAAAGAACGGAAAAATGGTTTAGTCCATGCATGACCATGTCCAATTATTCCTTTCTTATATTCAAAAGAGGGTTAAAACAAAGATTGTTAACTCTTCTAAATCTTTTATTATGGGAAGGAAAACGGCAAAAGATATAAGAGCGGAAATTTGATGTAAGGATATATTCGCATGACCCTTCATTCTTTTTGTGTGCAAAAAATAGCAAATCCGAATATGCGATTAAAACTTCTAGTAAAAATGGATTTTTTTCTGAGAAGTCTATATGTATGTTTTCGAAGGTCCTAAATATGAATATGAGGTTAGATACTTCGAAAAATGTGAGCTTGTATAATTATAAGAAAAAAAATTCCACATAATAATTTGGTTATGGTATTTTTTCGTCAGATTTGTTTTAACTACGCATTTTTTTAAAGTGGAAAACTTAAATTTCTTTTCAGATTCTCCAAAACCATATTCGTGTATACATTTTGAACACAATACATATTTTTTATACAACGGGCATTTTGAAATTGATGAATGAAAATTCTGCACATATGAAATTGTTAAATTTCATTATTATTAAAAAACACCCTAATTTGAAATACATAAAATAAGTCAATTTAAACTTCAAAACTTAATTATTGAATATTATATTATTGTTCAATTTCATTATAAAACTTTTTAAAAAATGTCTATCATGTACTGTATAGAGATTACATATGCTGATTGTGGAGTTGAGTTACCACACGGCCCTTATCCATGTATGATCTTAATACTATTTTTATGACTTAAAACTACTAATACTTTTGTAATACTGCTTTTTGTCTCTATGTAAAATACATAATTGAATAAGAAAAACGAGCTTAGTTACCTGAGCTATTATTTAAAATAAATTTATTTTATTAACGCGTTTTTTCTTGAATAAGTTTTGGATATAGTATATTTTAAAGATATACAGTAAACTCCCGATAATCCGCGGGCCCCGGTCCCCCTCCCCCCTGCAAAAATAATAATTTAACTAAACGCAGACAAATGAAATTTATTTGTTTCAAAACTTGTTGGAAGAATGTATTCCAAGAACAACGAATTCCTTTGAACACATTTAAAAACGATAAATACATTTTAAGACCGAAGAATGCATTATAAGAACAACGAATGCATTAAAAAAATAAGAATGACCATAGAAAACTTGGTGTGTGCTAAAATGTGTTCGGCCAGGTGCACATCACGTGCAGATTTTTGTCAAAAAGCGTCACTTGTAAAAGAGACTGCTCGCAATTTTAATTCAACTGCTTTGCGTGATTTTGACAGTAACGAAATGAGTGAGAAACGAAAATAAGTTGTGATCAGGAGCCAGAAGACAATACATTGAAGAATAAAGTAAGTCATGAAAAAGCTCTTTCTAACATAAGCGAATGGATCGAATTAAACAGTTTACTAAAGATTGCATATTTTAATATACCATTCCATTGAGAACAAAAATCATCGGCGGCGAAAGTGTTCTATCAATCTTTTTAGTAGACAAAAATTCAATTTTCTCTAGGAAATGTGAGAATGTCAATAATTTGTAAGCTTATGTATATTTAAAAAAAAGAATGCTTACATATGAAATTTAGTTCTAAATTAAATAAATGTAAGGTTATTAGTCTAATTAGTAATTAATAAGTTTTAACTAGTAATTAAATTTATTTATTTAGTATTTAAATTCATCCACAATCAGTAATTAATGTAATTACGGGTAAATAGATACTGCTGGAATAATTAATAATATTAATTGATGAGGCGCCAAAGCTAATTTATGAGGGCTTCTAAAAATGAACAGTTTTAAGAAAATCCCTCCCCTTCTGGTTTTGCTGACCGCCCCCTCCGACAAAATTGTATTAATCCGCCACTGCCTAGAGGACACTGGATTGCTTCGAGTGGTAAAAAAAGCGTTCGCCAACTCGCCTTAACTACGAACTGTCGTAACTCTTCTACGAAATCGATATTCAACGCACGGTGTATAAGATAACAATCCAGAAGCCAAGCACAGCAAATCAAATGATTGATCAAAACCTAGAGATACTATTCATATATTCTTTGAATAATTCAAACATTACTATCCTTTCAAATTGGCTTCTTTCAAGTGACGTATTTCCTGCCAGCTTTTACTCCTTCCTTCAATTGGTGTTCCGATTGGTGTTCTATTCCTAAGCAACATTGATTCATCATGAGGCACGAGAAAGAATTACTTTTCATTCGGTAATTCTGTTGCCACACAAGAACTGAAACATTCCTAATATAATAAGAAAATATACATAAAGTATGCCTTTACTATACAATGCACACTCGAACCGAAACCGAATTCAAAGCGGCCGGCGCGAGTATTAGCAAGAGTGTGAAATCAA
>JAFNEN010001854.1:0-21738 GCA_019343175.1 Oedothorax gibbosus
CCCTGATTGCCCAGGAATCTTCCGTAATCTATCTCTTGGCGGCGTTAGCGCAGAAACCGATTTCTCCTTTGTTCTTCTCTCATGTACAAATTATTCGACAAAGGGTGTGGAATGAATCATTGTTGCCGTGAAAAAAAGAAACATTTAAGAAACGGTTTCCAAAACACCCTTAGGCGATGACCGCTATTGACCTGAAGGCCTGTGCGCAGATACTATGAATAAGGGGTTCTTCCCCCTCTCTTCAAAGGTATTTTTCTCAGTTGTTGATTTCAGAGGGTTAGGATGTTAAAAAAATGGTTGTACCTTTACATCCGTCTTTCTTGAGTCGTAGTACCCCCATTATTGTAGATCTTGAAAACCCTCTTTAAAATACCAGTCGTAACGCCCCGTGTGTTGCGCACTTGGTGGTAAGGGGTCGCAGTCGTTCTCCTCAGGATAAGGCACTCGTCTTTTCTGGAAAATTATTCAAATTCAAAAGGGTTAAGAAAAATAGGATGCTGCCGACAAAAACCAATGCAAAACCGGTTTGGCAAGTGAAGCCTCGATCGCTTTGCATAACCAAACTCTCGGCGAAGTAGACAGGGTGGCGCAAATAATAGGGCCCGGTTAGAAGTGGATAAGAAGGAAATGCTCCAAAAGTCAAAAACCAATTCAAAAAACAAGTAACAACTAAAGTAACCAATGCAAAAAAACAGTAACAACCAAATACCAATGAAAAAACAGGTTTGCCAAGTGAAGCCTTAACGCTTGAATATTTTTGGTTTCGACTTGGATCTTTCAAGCGGTTTAATGTTTTTCGTGCCAAGCATCTCCCTCATTCGTGGCCATTTTTTTTAGGGGACCCCCTGTATTTGGCGCGATTCTAAAGATGGAACTAAAAACAATTTATGTCTTCGAAAAGTTTTTTTTTGTCGATTTATTGTGTTTATTCATACGATGTGTCGGTATTATTTTGACAGGTTACTTAGTTAAGTGACCATTAATGTTTGGTAAAAAGTCAAGTCATTTGAGACTTGTATTTAGTGGCTTTTTAAGGTATTCTACCTTAAAACCCAGGAGGAGTTACTAGTTTAAAAAAAACACCTTTGGCTTCAGCTATTTCACAAAATTTCTATATGTATTAATTTTAAAATATATCGCCAACTTTTTATGAAATTTTAGTATTTATGGCTGAACCAGTAAAAATACATTTCATTTTCGGGCAAATAAAACTTACTATAACTCCCAAAAAACTCTAATTGTCCGAATTAATTTGGGACTGGTCTACCTTCGGAAAATCGGCAAGTGTTTTCTTTGTAAATTGTATATGTTCTTTTGAAAAGAGTAAAGAAACTACTTCTTAATAAAAAAGCAGAAGAAATATTTCTTAAGAAAAAGTCTTTAAAAAATAAAAACGCAACATAGATCGGCAATTGTGCTATTGATTTCGGATAATTGGAGTTCAGATAATTGTTGTTATCTACTGTACTTCAAAATATAGGGGATTACCAATGCGACATGGTTCGGATAATCCTTCCTTGGTTCGAACCTTTGGGCACTGGCACTTTAGGAATCCATCTTTGTGCATTGGATCTCCATTGCAGTCACATTCTGTGCAAAGAAATTCCCAAAAAAAACTACTTTGTTTTTTTTTTTATTTGAATGTTTTAAAAAAAACATAAAAAAGTTGGTATTCACATGCTGAAGATTCCTGTTCTCAGTACATCCCTTCTGAATCGATTCTATCTGTCGTATCTTAAATTCATTTTTTTTAAAGTTGACATCCGACATGATATTTCAGAGACTTCATGGCAAAATAAATGTTATTTACAATACACCCTAAGGAAAAGAAACCGTAACATATTATGTGGCCTTTCTTATTGTAGCAGGAGATTTTATTGGACAGTTTTTATTTTAATGGTAGCCCCCCGGAAAAATGTTGTGTCTATCCAATTTGTTTTCCCTCTTAACATGCATTAAGTTTTTTCCGAAAAGATTCTTCGAAAGTCATCAACCACCAGAATTGCAAGACGTCTATTGCCATTACTTTGTCTAAAACTTGTGTGTTTATTTATGTTTTCAATTACCCATAAGTAAAGGTTAAGATACTAAAGAGGTTTTTAAAAATATCCTTAATTCATGAAGAAAAAGTTCGTATAATAAAATATGAACTTTTTAGTAAAAATCGATTTTTAAAAAAAAATTTTAGATATTTCATTTGGGGATAATCTAAACATTGAAAAAGTTCTTCGTGCTTTACAACAGTAGGGAACACCTTGGCAAATCAAAGAAACATTTCCCTGTGTTAGTGTTAGTCAAATCTGTTAAAAAAGGATTATCACTACAACTTTTAATATTAGACTAAAAAATATAGGATAGTTGCTCAACTCTTACTGCAACTAAATAATCTAACCGTTTTTATAATTTGTTTCTGAGTATTCGTGCCACTAGAAAAGGCTAGTCTGAAAGCGCAAGGTTTACTACGCCAAACCCACCCTGACTTACAATTATGTATTGAAACCAGTTAAAATGCAAATGATCAGTATGAACTAAGTTTTAAATTTGGACTACTTTAAGATTTTTTTTTATCAAACACTGTTTATACAAAGTAGTACATTACAAAATAATTAAAAGTGCGATTAATGTTTTATTACCAAAGAATCATGAACATTAGTTACATGTTTAAATATCTAACAAAATCGGAAAGGCACAGAGTAATTAAATTTGTTACCTTCACATTTCTCTATATTTTTGCAAACCCGTGATAGCAGGAAACAATGTTTATACCCTGCTTAAATTACAATCCCGTGCCTCCAAATTACCTCTGCAAAGGAAAACAATTTTATGCAAATATTAATTACACAATATATTTTTTGAAAGCTTTGCAAAAAATAGGGGCATTGGGGGGACCCACACATTAAAAAATTTATAATTCAATAGTTTCATTATTCAACTTTTTTTCTCCTAACTTATTTTCCCCTAACAATTCCAAGTTAAAAACTTGACTGTGACGCTACGAGATAACTCGTAGTAAAGGGTGATGCAAATAAAAGCGGCCCCAAGTGGAGATAAGAATGCGACAGAAATGTTTGCCAAGTCAAAAAACCAATACAAAAACAGTTTGCTAACATCGCTTCAATATTAAGCCCAAACAAACTTGGCAACATATCTGCTGGCAACTACGCTATGGTTTGAAAAGCTAGTTGAAATGAATACAAACAGGTTGTAGAGCTCTGATCAAAAAAGTTTCCACTAGTGATTATTTCGGTTATTTATCGTAGAGAATCGGACCTTTTTTTTTTGTTACTACAAAACATTCTAAATGGATTGCAAGACAAAAAAAAATGCAATAAGAAGCCGTCTTCATACAATACACACTACGATCTGAACTGGCCAATAGTCCATGAGTAGCTCTAAACGTGATGCTAATCCAATCCAACCAATGCAAACACAGATTTGTTTAAGTGAAACCATTGCACGCTTGAATAATCTTTTATTTCCCTTGAAAGCTTTCAGACGGCTTCAAGAGTTTTCCCGCCAACCATTTCACGTATTTCCTATCTCTAGACCTGGCCGCTTTTATTTGCCTCACCCTTAGTTTGATCACCGATAACAGCAAATTTCCTTCTGTAAGATATTTTATTGACACCTATATATAGTAATCCCAGATGTGACTGATGAACTTCCATTTGATAGATTATAAAGCTTCTCCTTTATTGTGTTAAAGCGAAATGTATCTTTCGCCTATTAAGAAAAATATAATCCATAACATATTTTGTAGAAAAGTTAACACCTATATTTGAATTATGTTACACGCAAAGAAATTAAGGACCGGTCGAATAGTCGATCTTCCCTTACTGCAACTAAATAATCTAACCTGTTTCATAGAATACGATTTTTTTTTTAATTTAAAAAAAATTTAATTTGTAAACTTCTACTACAAACAAACTTCACTTAGATGGAATTAGCCCTTAGTTACATCTTTATGGGTGTGACGATGTAGGAGATGGTTTAACACAAATGAAATTTCAAAAAATTAAGATTTTCAGTATTTTTTCATTTACACAAAATGTAATAGCATCATTTGCAAAAGTAACGCAAGATTCTCAGCCCTACAATAAAACATAATTTTGATTTTTACCCTTGCATTGTCCCATTAAAGTTAGCGTAGCCATTCGGACATAGCATTCTTTGTAAAGCCTTTTTAAAATATAACAAGATCCTCCATGTGAGCCAGTTTACAAGCTGAAAAAAATAGATATGTTAGATTAAGTGTCCTTGTTAAGCTCGCCAGCTTTTAAAAACAATAATTACAAAAATAAATCTAGCAAAACTTACCTGTCATAATATTTTTTTTCTTTTCAGAAGCGGACAATCAATTTTCTTGGTCAATTTCAAAGCCCCTTAAAGAAGAAGTCTCATAGATATACTGATCATTTTACCCCTTAACTTGCTTAGCATACATTAATTTCCAAGTCACGTGAGTTGGCGTTCGTAATGACTTGACAGGCTTCTAGACTCTTTAAAAAGGCTGGTGTTGTGTTCTTAAAGAATGCATGAATGACACGCCCTTGAACACGAGTTTTCATGGTTTGGGAAATTAAATACAGTTTTAACGAGAGCGTTCGCAGGGTGGAAATTAAACCGATCGCACTCCGCACAGCCAACATGGTTGTCAATTCGTGCATTCCACAAGAATACTACACCCCCTCTTTTTCGTGAAGTTGACCAAGAAATAATTATAAAAACTCTGAAAATCTGTACTGCAATCGAGATGGGTTGGACTCATTCACAAGAACGTATCTTTTGATTCGTTCTTTTTTTCGCCAAAAGAGTACAGGAACCATTCTTTATCCAAACGATATTTGCTAATATTCCGCTTATCATACAAATCTATTGTGGTTTCCTCGCATAGCTAAATATAAGTTTCGATTGGGATTTCCTTTTATCTTGTAAAAGCAATATAATATTAGCTTCTTCGCCAATATTGGTGCAAAACAGTAAACAACAGTTCACGAGGGAAGAGAAGTCTGAGATGTCGAGATGTCATTCGCGCGCGAAGGATTTGTGTTCCATTCGATTAGGAAAAAGGCACAAAATATACGAAAACTCCGACCATTCGAAGACGAATCGTTCGCATCGCGTTTCAATTTCGGCCTTAGGGTAAAATTGATTTTAAATGCTTCAAATTCAGCCGATATTTAACAAAACGCAACACGAACGATTCATCTGCGAATGGTGGGTTTCGCATATTTTGTGTGTTTCCTAATTGAACTGAGACAAATCCTTCGCGAGCGAATGACGTCAGGCCACGATTGGTCTTGGACCATTCAAGCAGTTCACAGAGAGGAGCTTACCAAATCGCAGAGCCAACGTGCGCGAATTAGAAGCATTTCAGTTAAATTTCGCCCTCAGACACGTTGTTCTACAATGCGATCGGTTTAAGATCCGCCCTGCTAATCCTCTCGAAAACCAGTATTTAAAATCCCAAGCCATTGGAATTCGTGCTTAAGGCGTTCATTCGTGCAATCGACAAGAACACTAAGCCCGCATCTTTTTATGTGAAGTTGACCAAAGAAATAATTCGAAAATCTCTGGAAATATAGAGATGGGTTGAACCCGTTTATTTTTAAAAGATTCTTCCCAAGCGTTCGCTATTAATACTTTATTTTTTCGCCAACAAGTAGGAGCGATTCTTTATGATAAACTGCTTATCAAACTGCTAAGCCCGGACAGCTAAATACGTTACTGGTTCTAGATTTTTTTTTCTTGCAGAAAATATGATGCTGACCTTTTTCATTGATATTGAGTGTCAGAAAAGCAAACAAACAGTTCGCGTGTGTTTGCTCGAATGATCCGCGTCCAGTGGTGGCGACACGTCACTCTCATGCAAAGGATTTGTATTAGTTCAATTAGGAAAAGTGTAAAATTTTTGTAACGCCACCCTTTCGCAAGTGAATCGTTCGCATCGTGTTTCAGTTAAATTTTAACCTGCCAAATTAAGCCTGCCAAGTTCATTTATACGAACGCCAAACTCACGTGAGTTGGAAATTAATGTATGTTAAACAGTTAAGGGGTAAAATGATCAGTATATCCTATGAGTCTTCGGTTTGGACAACTTTAAGGTTTTTAGTCAAATACTTTCTATTAAAAAGTAAGCCATTATATTACACCGATAATTAAAATTCCGATAAAGATTTTATCACGAAGAGAATCATGAACATTAGTTACATGTCTAAATGTCTCATTAAAATCTGAAAGGCATCAAGAGGTAATTAAATTTGTTACCTTCACATTTTCCTCGGTAATTTTCTGCAAACCCGGGCTTGCAGGTACACTCTTTATACCCTCTATTAAATTCACATCCCCCGTTCTCCCCACAATCACACTCTGCAAAGGAAAACAATATAATGCAAATAATAATTACATCACAAATTCATTTGAACACTATACTACACTGCTCAAAACAATTAGGGAGACGCCATTCCATTTGGAATCATCAGCTTGTTATTTTTTCCCTAGTAGCAATTTTTCATCGACCGATAATTGAATTTTCATCGTTCACCGGTGAGCCGATGAGAATTCGAATATCGGATTTTCATTGAAAATTGCCCGATTGCTCGATAACTGTTCGGTTATGTCCGCTCGATAGAGCAGCCTAGGATGAGTTTTTCCGATGAGATTCCGATCAAGTGTCAAGAAGAAATCGATAAGAATCCGATGAGTAGTAATCGAAATCTCATCGTCCGATGGAATTTCGAACACTTTCCGATAAAATTCTGAACACAGTATCACACAGTTTACTACATGTTAGTACAAAAGTTTTAAACGAGATGGCGCCACTATTTTTTTTTCTGTTAGTCAGGTAATATTTCGAATTTCAGTAGGGGACAGAACCAACCAATCTCGGGCTCCGCCCTCTTGACTTGCAACTAGGAATTGTGCGTTAGTCGTCCACGGCTATGGACGCTTGCACTGTGTTTGAGTTTAAATAAAAAGAGGTCAAAAGGTTGATCGTTAAAGAAGTTTTATGTTATTGATTAAGAAATTTTAATTTTGATTTTCTTTTGCAAGTTGCAAATTACTTTCAAATATTTAAGTTAACAATACTAATAGAAATATGTTAAATTTAAAAATAACTCTTGGTAACTTACGTATTGAAAATTTTTTTGGTTCATAATATTTATTCAAAAATCTATTTTATTTAAGTTTTTCCAAAATTAAACATGGCAAAAAAGGTAAAAATTAATTTCGAAGTAAATAAAAGAAATAGTTATCACACAGTAAAAATATTTATCTTCGCACGCAATTAAAAATGTTGTGTGTAAGTAAATGAAAAATAACTATTACCAGTTTGAACATGATATTTTTCGGATATGATGTTTTCGAAATAATTTAACGCAATTTGTATGTACTAAAATATAAAAAAGCCACATTTTTTGGTTTCTTATCGTTGCGATATTCGATTTCGTCATAATTTTCCGATGAAACGTACAATGATTGAATTTTTACCTTAGACCGATATCGAATCGATGACTTTTATCGATAGGATTTCGTTCACCGATTGCCGATGTCGCCTCGTGCACTTTCGGATTACGGATGCGATCACCGGTGAGTTTTCGCTAAATCCGATGAACGATCGATGATCGATCGAGCAAATTTCGAGAAACAATGCAACTAGGGTTTATTCACTGAGTTAAGCTCGCACTTATTTATCGTTAAATGGAAGAATCATGTATTTTGAACAATTAAATAATGTTTGTCTTAATTAAAGGAAAATATGAAAAACATGGTAAAATAATATTCCCTCTGAAACAATTTTATGAAATAAATTGACCCGAAATTCTTTACGCTTGCATTCTTAGATGTTTAAAAATTGATTTGAACTTTTTTTAACAAATATAGTTTCGAAAAAAATAATGTTATAATTTATTCAAAAGAGATGAATACAATTTTCCCCCCTTAAATTTTAGTTAAAATTTATGATTTTTTCCTCCGTTTTTTACAATTTCATTTTAGATTTATAATGATTCCATTTCACAAATTTTTGAATTTTAGAATAAAAAAATAAAAAGTTGGAACTGAAAGGGTTAACAAAAGTACGCAAAGTGCTCCCAGGATTGTTTTGAGCAGTGTACATGTAAAATGGGGGCATGGGGAATACGCGCACACAATTTTTCTGATTTAGTAGTTTCATTATTCTACTTTTTTCCCTAACTCAGTTTCCATAATAAGTTAAAAGTTAACACGTTGACTGCCACGCTGCGAGATAACTCGCAGTGGTTTCGATTCACCAATAACAGCGCATTCTGATAAAATTCATAGTACCATTTCGCCAACAGTTCTTATGAGTTCAAGTTCTTTTGAAAACTCAAAACACTTGATGGTGTTAGTGGTTAGACAGACTAAACGATCTAGCTATTTCATCTACTCTTTTGTATGATATTTAATTGACACCTAGTAATATCACATGTGATTGAAGAAGCTCCATATATAGGCTATAAAGCTTATATAGTTATTGTGTTATTATATACGAAGTATACCTTTCGCCTATTGACGAAAAATATAATCCAGCTATAATTTTGTAGAGATGTCAGCACCTATATTTTAACTATGTTAACATCGCAAAAAAATTGGTTCTCAGGTGATCAATTTGAGGATATATAACGTAAAAAATTAGATGTAACGCTTTCGTAACTGATCCAACTGTGCTTGGAATAATATTTAGTCTGATTCGAAAGAGTAAATTTTATTTCAAGTACAAGGAAACTAAATCTTCATCTCAAGTGTGTATGGTGACCAGACATCCAGCATTTCGCAGTACAGATTTGTTTGTTATTCCACCATCTAGCTATATAAAAATTGCAAATAATCTCCGTTTCATTTTTATACTTTTTTCAAACAAAAACACCGCAAATAAAATATGAATTATGAAAATTTAATGATGATTTCATAGTTGAAAAGTCACCATGATTTTCAGGTCGACAATTGGCATAGTTCAAACGAAACGGTAGCAAAAATTTGCCATAAATAGCAACCATTCTCCTCTTGGCAGTTTTCATGTTGAGTACGTTTTTGGAAGATGCTTGGCTATTGAATGAGCAGTCCATTCTATTTATGTCGCTGGGCCTACCAGTGGCTGAGAGTAATAATCGACGTGCATCTCACCGAGAAAGTTCCTGGTTCTGTCCTTGCTCTAGCCACATTATAGACGGATTCGTGCTAAAGAAAAAATGCGTCTAAAAATCACTGGGGTGCTCGAGTATTCTGCGATGCCCGTGCTTGTTAAATCTGTGTGGCGTTAGCGTACGATGTAGCTCGAAGTTCTGTTGGGTGCCCGCTCAGGTGTCACTTGACCAGGGTTCTAAATGTTATGCCTGCGTAAGCGGTTACGTTTTTGTGTGGTTCTTGTTGTGTTTCAACCAAGTTGGGTATTGTGACACTTGTCGAATTGCGTTATGCAAATTTCGAGATTTTACAGTCGGCTAGATGGGTGTATAATAAAAAGCTGGTGATGCGTGGGTGAGGGGCTTTTGCTTGTCGTTCGTTCGTTTTGTTGTTTGTTGCGGGTTTCCTAGAAATGTTACTATTGGAAGGCTAAGCTCATGTCGGCCCCTCTGTTATTTGACGGTGCGTTAGTTTCCTCGAGCCGTTCGGTGCCTAGTCAGGAGTCTGCAATTGACCCAACCCTACCTCTACTCTACAATGGACGGGACGTTAGTTTCTGTGATTCGCCCTGTGCCTTGTCAAGAGTCGTACCTGTCCGCGCCCATGAACTACCATGTCTACTCCTTGTGTCTCATGGGGTTACGTTCCGAACTTCTGTGCCACCACATTCCTTCATGAGCCCAACTAGTACCCTCGTCCACTGCCTACCTCATCGGCTCGTGAGGTGACCAACCACACTTGTACTCTATTTAAAGAATTTATTATTGATGTTATACAAATCTGGTAAATTTTAATTTCACGGTACTGCTTGGCGCGGCTCCAGAAACAACAACAACTTGGCGAAACTCGTGTGTTTTCGCATTGCCAGATTCCTTTCCGCCGATGCAGTAACCCTAGTTACTTTTGAAAAAAAACAGACTCAGGGTTTTGGTTTGCTTTGGGCAACACAAAACAAACTTTACACTACACAATGGGCTAGTAGTGGCAATCCAGTTTAGTTTAGTTTGAATTTTCGTAGGACTAGAGCTACACGAGTGGCAATCCAGTTTAGTTTAGTTTGAATTATTGTCGCACTAGAGCTACACGAATGAGTGGCAATCCAGTACGCACACGTTTGGGGGTACGGGCAATTATTTTTTCCCTAAAAAAAACATCAGTATCCAACATGGGGCAGTATTGTAGGGCCCATTGAAAGCCTAAATACTCGTTTTGGGGTCCGGGCAATTTTTTTTTCTCTAAAAAAACATCAGTATCCAACATGGGGCAGTATTGTAGGGCCCGTTGAAAGCCTAAATACTCGTTTGGGGCCCCGGGCAATTTTGTTTTTCTCTAAAAAAATCAGTATCCAACATGGGGCAGTATTGTAGGTCCATTGAAAGCCTAAATATTGGTTTGGGGCCCCGGGCAGTTTTGTTTTACGAAGCAACAAAAAAATTAAACTAAAAAAATTTAGTTTTATTCTTTCAAAACTGAATGACAGCTAGCTGTCCACCATTTTCAAACCCATAAAAAATTCATATTTAAATACGCACCATCCATAATAATCGGATGTTCAAAAGCCAAACGTAACCCCAAACGTAATGACGATAGAACAAAAGAAATTTAATAGAATAAAAATAATTCCGTGCCACAACATCTGCGCAACCTAAATTCCACGCAAAGTATTACCAGCGCCGGCGATTGGTCAAAAACTAATTTTTGAACAAATAAATCCCACGCGCAAACATCCGCGCTTATAACCAGCGCCACCTAGCCACAACAAAGACGCCACAACGCATTTCACCAGAAATGCCACACCACCAAAAAATAATTGTTTTTTCGCTCCCTACAAAAGCGCCAAAACCCTTGGCGACAGAAGTACCGTCAAATTAAAAATTTAAACCCCAAAACTGATTCTAAGTTTACTTTTACCCTCAAAATATTTATTAAATATTAATTGATATTAATTGAGTTTTTTAATCTGTATTCACTTCGTGTGTTTAATATAATTAGGCAGTATTTTTTTATATTTTTATGCAAAGGTTACTTCCAATGCTTATTTTTAGTGTATCTTTTTCTGTGATAGTCATGTCTGGGAATGTGGCCAGCTGGAGTAATTTGTCTTTCATACTTTTGTAAAGTCCTAAACTAATTGAAGGTTAATCTATAATTGCTCTAAACACTTGTCTTTATTCGGTGTCACAACATAAATTAAGAGGCGTAATTGCTGTGTTAGAGCTCCTTATAAGGAAAGTTAGAAATAGACAACCGGAAACGATGAAATTATATATACCCTCCATCCTCGTAGCATATTCTGATTATCTTTTCATTCATCGCTTTTATGCACTGATGGCGGGACTTCAGTGCATAAAAGCATACAGACTTTTATTCCCATAGAGTTAATTCATTAGTTTTGTAATCACAACTTCCGCATAAGTATTGCTTTGCCATGTTAGCCGTTTTTCCCCAGGTATAGGAATCAACATAACATCAAAATGAAACAAATTTGAAACGAAAATGTTATCTAGTTATTTAATTATACATATTTAAATTTTTTAAATGTCCCAAAAAATTCAGCTGATGGCGTCACTATTTTAAACTTTATTAACTAATATAAAAAAGATGTTATTTTCTTTTCAATTTTGTTTTAAATTGATGTTACAATGATTCCTATACATGGTGAAAATGGGATAACATGGCAAAGCAATTCTTTTGCAAAAGTTGTGATTTCAAAACCCATGCATTAGGTCTACGGAGTCCTTAAGTTACGAACGTATGTATGCTTTTTTAAAGATCTTTTAACTTATCATTACATGCGTTTTATACGTTTCTTTCTAACCTCTTATTAACAACGCAAAGGTTTTTCTATATATATATATGCAGATAGAGCTTACCTTCACATATCCCAGAATATACAACTGACGTTTTCAACTTGTATCCTTTTTCGCACTCGCACAACTTTCCAAAATCATAAAGTTTGCATTTTCCATGTTCTCCGCAGTCGCATTCTGCAATTGCACAATTTTATAGTTCCCGCCACCCTTATTTGTTACACTTTAGGGATGGAACTGGTATTTGAAAAACATGTTTTTCTGAAAAACTGCCATCCCTAACGTGTTCTTATTTGGTTGGCGGCGAGTATAGTTTATTTTTATTTCCGACATTTTTACAGTCGCATCCCGCAATTATTGGTTTGGTTTGAATTATCGTCGCACTAGAGCTACACGAGGGCTATTCATCCCGCAATTACAAAATATAATTTTTGTTTTACTATTTACATCTCCGTATAGTTGCATGCCGAACAAATTAAACAAAAAAAGTATTTTACTTACAGCATTTCAATCTTACTACGGAATAGGAAGAGAGTGAGAGTTACAGTTATAGGCAAATATAAAAAAGAATCTTTATTTCTATATTATTAAAGTCGCATTCTATAATGCTATATTTTTTATTTCTTTATGGATCATTATTTTATCATTTTAAAATGTTTAACTTTTATTTGTAAGTATAAGAAACACATTTAACGTGTGGGATTAGTAGTTAATATAGGATTATGTTTACTTATTTCTACTAAGTTTTAATTTAAATTAAAATTTACTATTTGCAGTCATTACTATTTACAGTTTTAATTTTTACAATCAATCAGTTCTTTGTCCTTACTTCGGCATTCGTCATGCAGCTGCGCATAACCCTTCGGGCACTTGCACTCTTTCAAACCAAAGATGTAGAATTCGCATCCGTACTTGCCGTTACAGTTGCAAGCTAAAAACCGAACAAGTATACACTTGAAGCAAATATAAATTCTCAATTGATCAAAAAATTGCTACTATTTTTAGTACAGGGTGGCGCAAATGAAAGTGACCCTCCGTCATGGAGACAGGAAGAAAATAGAATTGTTGCCAAGTCTAAAACCAATCCAAAAACAGGTTTGCTAATTGAAGCTATTGATATCTTCATACTATTAGGCCAAACAAACGCTTGGCGAATTATTTGCAGGCAACTATGCTATGGTTTGACATGCTAGTTGGAATGCAATACAAACTGCAGTTTTGTACAGCTATGAAAGAAAAAAGTTATCATTGTGTGATTTTTTTGGTCATTATTCATTCTAGAGAATCGGACCTTTTTGTTAATACAAAACATTCTAAATTGATTGCAAGACACGAAATCTGGTTTTTGGACCCTTTTTGGAATGTTTTTGGACTTGACTAAAACAGATCCTATCTGACGCCATTTCATAACTAATCCTTGCATAACACTTTTTTTGGCACTTAAGTACCTTTAAATTCTTTTACAAACAACTAGCTAATATTTTCCAAGAATTTAATTTCAAAACTTACTACAATAAACACTTTCTGCTATACGGTAAGCATAGTCCTCCCACCTCTTCTTAACATCTTGACGTGTGTTTTAGACGAGTCCAGACTATTACTCGTAAAACGAAAAGGGGTAAGGAAGATTTTTTTCAGCCAGAGTTACTATATTTGGCGATTCATTACTTTGCAGGTGCATATTTCTTTAAAGTTTATAAACAATTTCTCAATTGTAGGGCAGTTCGAACTTGCATGGGTTTACTATTATTGCATAGCTATTTTTTTGTAACTTATAGCGTTCCCCGAAGTGATACTGAATATGGTAAATAATACATACTATACAAATGCAAATATATTTATCATCAAGGCAAGATAGAAAAGAAATGCACGTGCAATTGATGACGACCTTCAGCAATTAACTATAATCCTCCTTTCGCTAATAACCAAGTGTAGTTTTAGTACGACACATTATTTCCAACCAAACTAACCCAACAATCCGCAGACTCGCCAAACACCATGGGATTGGCCACCCTGCCTCCTTTAGGTTCTCTATCTTTTTACAAAAAGGACGCATCCACAATCAAAATATTTGGGATGCTAAGTTGTGGCAGGCGGACTATATCATCTTCACCTTTGTATTGATCAACTCACACAGCCGCAATTTACACGTACGCACTAAGACCTGAATTCGCCAAGTCCATAAGTAGTTCTAATGTGATGCAAATTCTCTCCAACCAATGCAAAAACAGGTTTGCCACGTGGAGCCATTGCGCGCTTAAATAATCTTTTATTTCGACTTGTAGGCTTTCAGACAGCTTCAATAGTTTTTCTCGCCAAGCATTTCAATGCATTCCTATCTCTACGCCGGGGCCACTTGTATTTACACCACCATGTATAACGCCAAGCTTATGACATTTTTACAGTGGGGTTCAAAACTGTTCGTTCACCTTGGATATCGTTTTTTTGTTGTTGTAAAAAATGTATTATTACGCTTATCATGCCGTAATATTTTAATCCCTGCCTTTATCGGGTGTCTATTTCGTATCACGAAGGAACGAAAATTTCTTAAGGCCCCTGCATAATTTAGAAACGTTATTTCAAAGTCGATTTTCTATATGCAACCTTATAAATATAAGGGGATTTTCCCTTACACATTTATTACACAGAATAGCATATACTTATTTTCTAGAAATTAAGGTTGGAAGTCCAATATTTTTATTGTAAAGAAATCATTTTAGAGCATTTGAAGGGACCGAGTCCGGAGCCGAAGCTCGGCCGCCAAAAAGCACACGACCTCACATCTCGAGGTCTAGAAGTGAATCTATTTTCAATGGCTGTGTTTGGAGAAGAGTGGAGTCAAAATAAAATTCTGATGTGTTTTGCGATTTCTGTGGGAAAGAATTGTATTGACGGCTAGGCGCTATTAGAACGTGGGAACTGTTAGACAGATCGGCAAGACATTAACTGAAAGTTATTAAGAATGAACAGAATATTACAATAAGATATTACAATTAGAAGATTATACTACATATTAGAGCATTATATTACATATTTTTAAAATTGTTATTGAAAAATGTCAAACATAAATATGTATTTTGAAATATAGAATTGAATGGCAGGTTGCAGGGAAAAAACGCTTAATTGCTGTAGTATTGCTGCCGTTATTTAGAAGTTTTCTGAAACGACTGCAAGAAAAATACTGCTTAATATTGCCACAATATTGCTGTTGGCATACAGCAGCATCCTGCTGGGGGGGGGGGGGGTTTACGAGAAAAGTGCTGGTAAATCGCACGCGCTGCTGGCCCGCTGCTAAATTGCCGCTGAAAAACAGCAGTAATGGTTGGGTAACTGCCTTTTCACTGCTAGAGAAAATGCAGCTGTCTGGAAATAAGTGTTAAATCGCTGCTGGCCAGCACTGCTGGACAGTCACTTTTCCCGCGGACACTTTTTTGACTTCAGTACAGTTATTCCCGGCACCGAATCAGCAGTTCGGCTGATGGAATTTTTTTTTATTGGGTAGTTATAATTAATACAAAATATTTTGATTATATATTTTAATGACAGTTAGTGCTGCCATCTGTAGTTTGTGAATAATTACTAAATTTTAGTTTTAATTATATAACTAATTAATATCTTTAAAACTATACTTGTTAATTATTTTAATGGCAAAATAACTTTCTTCTGTATTTTTTGGTAAGTTTTTGTGGGTACATATCGTATAATTTATTTCAAAACGTGGTGAAAAGTTCCCCCATTGGAATTGTATATAGATATGTTACCATACAAGACCCTTAATACATGTAGAAATGTAGTTTATATTATGAAGTGATTCTACTCACCTTCACATGTCCCTTGTTTATCTGCATATAAATCCTCACATATACATTTTTTCTTTCCTTCTACGTAAGAGCAACTCTTTGCAAATAAACCGCAATCGCAATCTAAAAGAAGGGGTTTTATAGAATATTTAAAGTCATGCAATAAATTTTTAATAGAAATGGCATATATCTGAACAGTATGTTAAGGTGAACGTTATGCTAATTTAATAAGTTTGCTTGTCCTTATTACTTAGTTAAGTCATGGGGGGAAAAGTTTTGATTTTTGTTTTCTTGGCTGCTGATGGTTTCGACTTTGCAGATAGTTGTTTCAACCAGTAAACTGGGGGGCAAACACCTTTTTTGAAACAAAAGTATTTAATGTTTGCACGGCAACAAAAGAAAAATACCTCTTCCTAAATGCAAAAATATTAATGCAAACATTTGTGATTAAATTGCCCTTAATTAAGCAAAACGGCATTAATTTATTGATTTGTTGGTATTTCGAACCAGTCGGGATTTCGATCCTGTCGGGATACAGCCATTCCTAACAAAGGAAATAATTACATGGTCCAATTTAAACCCCAAAAAATACAGAACAAAAAAAAAGTTGTCAATGTTAAATTATAAGTTAACCCTATATGTTCTGAATTAAGTTTTTATTTTAAGAATTTGCCGTTGCTATTTTTAAAGCTATATGAGTAATTAATAATGGTGTATTACGTTAAAAAAATAATTGGAACAAAAAATGCCCTTTCTGATTGAGTTTTCTCCTTTCTATTTATAATAACTAAATTACACTTATCAACAACGAAATTTTGTTACATGAATATGATTTATCATTTAAATCTTTAATGTTTGAAACTGAATGTTGTATTAATAAAATCCCCACTTTCATCTATATTTTCCCTTTACCGAAAAATGAAAAATAAATCAATGGTCTTTTAAATTGGACTTATAGGTACCGTCAGTTGGCGCAGGTTACTGAAGTTAAATTTTTCTGAAGAATTTACTTTACCTTTGAAGGTTTTAATGTTTTAAAACGTGCAATTCAATCAAAAAGTTCAACCTTACCTCCATTATTTTCAAATGAACAATAAAAGGTAAAAACAGTGGCTTTATAAGTGATACTTTTAAGAGGGAATGTCAGTCCCATAGAGCTAATGCATTAGTTTTTAAATCACAACTTTTGCAAAAGAATCGCTTTGCCATGTTATCCCATTTTCACCAGGTATCGGAATCATCATAACGTCAATTTAAAACAAAATTGAATAGAAAATAACATCCAGTTATTTAATTTTTTATTGATAAAGTTTTAAAATAGTGTCGCCATCTGCCTGGTTAATTTTAGCATTTAAAAACTTCAACAACATATAATTAAATAACTAGATATCATTTTCGTTTCAAATTTGCTTCATTTAGATGCTATGTTGGGAAAAAGGGCTAACATGGCAAAGAAATACTTCTGCGGAAGTTATGATGCCAAAACTAATGCATTAGCTCTATGGGACTGACAATCCCTCTAAGTACCGTCAGAAGATAAAGGATTAATAAAACAACATCAATTTAATGTCTTTCATGATTCCTTTGCTGTTCAATTTACAAATTGACTGTTGTGCCATTTATTATAATTATAAACATACTCACCAGATTGAAGCGGAACATTATCAACAAATGTATTATTATCAAATTCTATTTCGTCACTATAAACTTCCGAATTCGCTAAAGTCACATAACAAACAGTTAGCAAAACTAGCCAACAACCAAATTTTACAATCATTTTCACTACTTCAGTTAACTAAGTCTTTAAAAACACTTCAGTTTTCAATCATACTAGTCGGATCGTATTTCAGAGCTCGGCAGCAACGAAATTTACCTTCGAAAGGATTGTTATGTTTTGGTTTTATCACGCTTTGAAATTATCAATTTTACGTATTATCACTTTATTATCTTTTTTTTCTAACATATAGCGTAAAAGGAAATATTGTGTGTTGGCGTTCGTATCATAACTGTTCACAATGATTATCTTTATTTTTTCGATAATAATAAAATGACTGGGGTGAAGTATATTTTAATATGGAGGGAAAGATTATTATCTTTTAGATGATAAATTAACAAGTAGGTTTGTAACAGAATCTGTCACTTAACCCGCTTCCACACAACAGTTGTATTTAACAGGTAAAAAAAAAAGCCAAACACAGCTTTAATTATATTAAACAATTACATGCTAAATTTCGCTAGTTTTCTAGTTTCTTTTATTTCAAAAATTCATTAATTATTACTTATCGTTTGCAAAAAATTAATTTATATTTCAAAGAATAAATATGTAATATTCCTCGCTTTTTTAAATAGAATGAAAATATTTCATATCAACATACAAAGAATCTCGTAGTGAAATATATTTTACGTCATTTCAAACTGATCGATGTCTCAAAAATAAATTTATTTTAATTTATTGTCCAACATAATTAAAGTTTTTCAAGTTATTGTTGCGAAAGGTAATGGTGATTAAATTCTAATAAAAATGACTTCTTTACGTCAAATATATTTCACTACGAGATTCTTTGTATGTTGATATGAAATATTTTCATTCTATTTAAAAGCGATGAATATTACATAGTTATTCTTTGAAATACAAATTAATTTTTGCAAACGATAAGTAATAATTATTGAATTTTCGAAATAAAATAAATTAAACTAGCCAAATTTTGCATGTAAATGTTTAATATAGAATTAATGCTGTGTTTGGCGCCTCTTTACCTATTAAATACAACTGTTGTGTGGAAGCGGGTTAAGTCACAAATTCTGTTACAAACATACTTGTTCTTTTTATAAAAATAAGAGCAGCTCCTTTAAAATTTCACAAGAAGTGTTAAAGTTTGCCGATTTTTAAAGCTATGTTAAAAATTGTGTTTTTTTACAAGAAAAAACGCATCAGTAAATCTAGTACATTTTAATAAAATCAGTTTTCTGTTTAATTTGTATCAACTATTCTTTTAGAATTGGGCTGCAGTTTCCTTCAAGCGATTTATCAATATAACAAATCTCAATTTAAGCTTCATTTTGTGTTTTAGCAGTATGCTGTAAACATATAAGAAAATATCGAGTATTAAAATGATCTAGTGTATTTTGTTGTTTGTAAATCATGTTTTTAAAATAATACAGTTCGACTTTTCAAGCTATGAGGAAAATTTAATAAATTAACAATTCATACATGAATAACAATTTCTTCGTCTGGAAGTCCAAGTATTCTTCCTGGTGAAATCACCTTCTAAAATAAAAATATAAATAGTCACTCCATAAAAGTAAAATTAAAGATTATGTTACAGAAAATAATGTATTCAGGGAATACAGATTAAAAACTTTGAAACTATTTCGTAAAAAGTGAACACATTTTCTCACCTGCTTCTATACAGTATTAGAATCAAGAGCGCAATAAGATGGTACCACATAGACCTTCAACGGCTCTGGCGATTGTTTTTGAGTACTGGTATCTGTGGGAGATAAACATACTACATTTATATGTCGATAAAGGCGATGAAATATTCACTTAATATAAGTCAAAAAAGAACTTTACACCACACGTGATAGTTATTACGCACAACGCGCTGTAAGTTTATTTTTATTTTGTAATTGACCCATTTACAACCCTTCGGAGAAAACCATTAGAATTCCTACTGAACAAGCAAAAAACCTTATCTTTACATTTTTTAAAATTTTCTTTTCTGGTAACTACATTTGCCTTAACACAAATGTTCCAGTACTCTTGATTTCCTTTTTTTTTGTTTATTTAATTAACTTTAAACGTAAATCGTATTTTTGCATGGTAAATTTTCTTTCTTAATTTTTTTCTGTGTTTTATAGGCTTTCCGTTTTGACACACCGTCGTAGGGTTATTTGTGCGTATTTTGTCTCAGTGAGTATATTTGAAGAGTAGAGGGGAAAAACAACTTCATTGCGTAGGAATCTCCCGTATTCTTTTGTGCTCGGTGGACATTGCGACAGGAAACCGGTTTTCCTTACGGTCTTCTTTCGCGGTACAAACGTGTGACTCGTGTCCACTGATCTCTGGCGTGAATCAGGGTTGTCGCGAGAGAAAAACAAAGTGAGACAAAGACAAATAAATATAACAAAACAGACAGAGCATCAGATCATAGAACAAGAATCAAATTACACAAAAAGCAAAAAAAAATATCATTTTTAAAATTGGAAAAAATCATCAAAAAATATATATCTTTTGGATGGCAGATATTGACAATATTTATAATTTGTAGTATCGGTTGGTTTTCAAGATAATTTTTTGTTAATAAAGGTTCCTTAAATATAATTTTATTACGAGTATGTATGGTAAAATATTTAAATAAAATTCTTAAATAAAAAAGGACAATCAATTTGTTATGTATGAAAATAATTAAAATAGTGATACCATTCTTCTGGATTCTAATGAATTTATTTTGTTGTTTGATCTAATTGAGGAGTTAGATGGATGTTGCTCATAGCGATTAGATTTAAAATGAATCATCTATCGTAAAAATTAATTCTGTATTTTTTAATGCTATAGATCAGTTGCTTGTTAGAAGGATTCCAGATGACACAACAGTATTCTAATATTGGTTCGAACTACAGTATTAAAAAGACGTAAAAGAACAGATATATCAGAAAAATTACTGGCAGGTAACTTTTAATTATAACTGTAGAGTGGTTAAAGACAAGCAGATGGATCAATGATAAAACCACTTTTTTTTTTTAAGAAGGCTGCTCTGCGACGACCACTACCGAATATGACCTAACATTTCAAGAGATTTTCTCCGAGGCGAAAAATAGAGACCGGCAAGTCTGGCTATCACCTCCCACACAACCTTGGTACAGTAGGTTAAGACCAGGAGGATCATTGCATTTTGATGCGGGCAGACAGGGTCACACGGCAGTTTCAAGACCTGTCAGTGGGCACCTAAAGTGCATGACTTTTGATTCCGGCAGTAAAGTATTCCCAATGTGTTTCAAATGCCATCTGATGCCTGCTTCTCTGGAACATATCCTCGATTGCTTTGGGCTCACCTTGGAGGATGTTTGTGACAGCCCTCTCCTGGTGCTGGAATTTGCAAGACTGCACGGGCTCATGGATTTGATCTAGCTGTCGCTAGATCAGGAAGGATTGGAAACAACAACAACAATTTTTTTTTTAATCAGCACCCTCCAAAACGAGTAAAAAACGCAAAATCTTCATCTCAGATTTTCGACAACATTGCAATACCTTCATTATCTTATATTTCATATTAGGAAACGAAAGTAAAAATACTCCATGGCAAATGAAAGCAATTTAACTTATGATATAACTTCGATTATAGGCTACTCTGAATTTCTGACTTTGACGAATACAAAACAGCGTATTTTTACTGTCTCAACAAAAATGGACATGAACGATGAACTGCTACAAACTTGCTCAATTCTATTAAAATGTAAAACTATTATTATCTTTAAACGATAGTTGACTTACTTTATGAATATTAGTAAACACAGATCATACAAAATATTATTCTTAGGTATTTTCATTACAATTATATAATTTATTACCAATCGCTAAAAAAAAACCACTTCTACCTTCTATGCAGTCATTGTATTTCGTTGGCATATCAGGACCGCCATCGACCAAAGGTTGATAACCCGGTTTGCAGTCACATCTATAACTGCCGGGTATGTTTACACACATAGTTGTTTCGTAGAGACAAGGCTTGTCTGCTCCAGACATTCGTCTATATCTGTAATTGTAGGAAGTAAATATACAAGAGTAGACGAAGTCTTAGTTTTAAAAAGTTATTATAAAAGCAATATTAATCCGTTGATTTCAATTCAAAACAAATGTTTTAAATTCTGGAAGGAAATCTTTATTTGAATTTTATAACCCATTTTTAATTTTTTTAATTTATAACCCATTTTTAAATTTTTTAATTTACTACCGATTCGACATAATGTTATTTTTCGAA
>JAFNEN010001855.1:0-21226 GCA_019343175.1 Oedothorax gibbosus
AATTCTTTTTTTTTCTTTCTGCTCTACCTTTTTTTAAAAGTCCCAAAACATCGAAAGGGAGAGAAAAAAAAAACCCTACAGAAAAGGGGGTTTTGAAAAAAAGTTATGAAAAAAATAAAAAAACCCCCCCCGGGGGGAAAAAATAAGGGAAAAAAATCTTATTGTATTGAAGTAAAATTTTAAAGAAAAAACGATATAAAATTTGGGCTTCGTTTTTTTAAAATTTAAGTGCCCCCAAAAAAAATTTAAAATTTTTTAAATTTTTAAAAAAAAGGCCAAAAAAAAACCTCAGTTGGGAAAAATTCACCAAAATTGGGGCCCAAAAACAAAAATATTAAAAAAGGGTTAGAAAAAGATGTTTTGAAAAAATTTTAATTTTTAAAACCCGTCCCCCGGGCTACAAGAGAAAAAAACTCAATTTTTATTGAAAAAAAAAATTTTAAAGGGGAAAAAGCGGACTTTAAAAATTTTTTTTTTTGTTCCCTTATTACCGTGGGGCCCCCCCCAAAATTTAAAAAAAATTTTTAAAAAAAAAGGAGCACTCAAAAATCTCCAAAAAATTTAGGGAAAAAAAAAAAATAACTGGGCACCCAAAAAAATTAAAAACTGATTAAAAAAAAAGTTTTGATTTCATACCCAGAAATTTTTAAAAAAGTTTAAAAAAATTGGGGGAAAAAAAAAAATATTTAACAAAAGGGGAAAAACCAAAATTTTTTTTTTTAAACCCCCTTCGGGCTAAAAATCCCCCGAAAACCCAAAACCCTGGAAGAGAAAAAAAAAAAAACTTCCTACTTAAAAAAAAAGGGGGGGTTTTTGGGACGGGGGTTGGGGGGTTTTAAATTTTTTTAAAAAAAAAATTTTAAAAAACCCGGGTTTTTAGGGCTACAGTCTAGACTACGGGGGGGGAAAAAAAAAGGGCTCAAATTGGTAAAAATTTAAAAGTAAAAAATTTTGGGGGGAAAGAAAATAGGGGGGAAAAAAAAAAATCAAATTAGTATTAGTCCCTTATTACGGGGGCCCCCAAAAAAATTTAAAAAAAAAATTTTCATTAAAACGGGAAGGGGGAACCCCTCAAAATTTTCCTCCCACATTTTGAGGGGAAAAAAAAATTCCATTCCCCCAAAAAAAACTGGGGACCGGGAAAAAATTTTTAAAAAAATGATTAAAAATTTTAGTTTTTTTTTTTCGAAAACATACCCGAATTTTAAAAAGTTTTAAAAAAAAAATTTGAAAAAATTTTTTTACCCTATTTTCCCCAAAAAAAAAAAACCCCCTTTTGATTTTTTTCTTTTCGACTAAATAGTCCCCCCCCCGGGCATTTTCCCCGGAAGAGAATGAAAAAAACCCACCCCTTTAAAGGGGGGGTTTTTTTTAAGGGGGGGTTTTGAAAAAAAAAAAACCCTTTAGTCTACAGTCTGGGGGGGTTTTTAGGGGAAAAAAAAAAATCTTTTTATTGAAGTAAAATTGAAAGAAAAAAAAGGGACAACAAATTTTTTTTTGTCCCTTATTCCGGGGGCCCAATTAAAAAAATTTAAATTTTTTATTAAAAAGGGGGCCCTCAAAAAAAACCCATTTTAGGAAAAATTTTTTTTCCCCAAAAAGTCCCCCCAAAAAAAAAATTAAAAAATGATTAAAATATAGTTTTTCGATACAAAAAAGCGAATTTTTAAAAGTTTACGGGGAAATTTTTTTTAAAAAAAAATTTAACAATGAAAAAAACCCTTTGAATTTTTTTCTTTCGACTAATTAGTCCCCCGACAATTTTCCCCCCAAAGAATAAAAACTCCCCCACTTTTAAAAGGGGGTTTTTTTTCCGGGTTTTTTTGAAAAAAAAAAACCATCTGTCTACAGTCTGACTACGGGGGGAAAAAAAAATCATTGTATTGAATTAAAAAATTGGGGAAAAAAAAGGCGAAAAAAATTTTAAAAATTTTTTAATTTTTTTACTTATTTTTTTTCCAATAAAATTTAAAAAATTTTTTTTTTAAGGGGGGACTTTTAAAAAAACCCCCCCATTTGAGGGGAAAAAAAACCCCCAAAAAAACCCCCCAAAACTATTAAAAACTTTATTAAAAGTAATTTTTTGATAAAATTTTTTTGAGTTTTAAAAAAAAAAAAATTTTCGAATTGTTGAAATTTAAAAAAATTTAAAAAAATGAAAAAACCCCCCCTTTGATATCTTTCTTTCGGGGGAATAACCCAAACATCCCCGGAAGAAAATGAAAACCCCCTTCTGAAAAAAGGGGTTTTTTTGACGGGTGGTTTTTAGAATAATTAAAAACCCCCCAACCGGGGCAACAAAAGGGGGAAAAAATCTCGTTGTTTTTTAAGTAAAAAAAAAAAAAAAATAGCGGGAAAAAATCAAAAAAATAAAATTTTTTAAATTAAAATTCCAAAAAAAAAAAATTAAAAAAATTTTTTCCTGAAAACAAAATAAAAAAATTTGGCCCCCCCCAAAAAATCCCCCTCAAGGTTTTGGAAAAAATTGATCCGAAAAAAAATGTCCCAAAAAAAAAAAAAAAAAAAAAAAAAAAAAAAAAAAATTAAAAAAAAAAAAAAAATTTAAAAAAAAAAAAAAAAAAAACCGGAAAAATTTTTTTTTTTTGAAGGTTTTTTTTTTTTTTTTTTTTTTTTTTTAAGGGGGTTTTTTTTTTTTTTTTTCATTCAAAAAAAACTGTCAAATTTTTTAAAAGAGAAATGGATTTTTAAAATAAATACAAAAATTTTTTGCGGCTTCCCCTATCCCCTTTTTTCTGGGATTATTTTCCAAAAAAAAAAAACCCTTTTCCCAAAAAAGTAACCCCAAAGAAAATTAACCCACCCCAAAAAAAAAATTGGGGGGGGGGGTTGGGGGGGGGGAAAAGGGAACCGGGGGGGGGTTTTGGGGGTTGGAAAAAAAAATTTCCAAAAAAAGGGGAAAAAAAAATTTTGTTATTTTTTTAAAAAATCCAAAAAAATTTATAAATTTATCAAACGCCCCCGTATAAAATTGAAAAAACACCCCTTTAAAAAAAATTTTCGTTTTAAAATTTTTTTAAAAAACATTTACGCTATGTAAAAAAAGGGCTTTTAAGGGACTTTTTTTAGTGGAAAAAAAAATTTTTTTTAAGGAAAAGTCAATAAATTTTAAAAAAACACGCATTTTTTTCCCTTTTTTCCCTTTGCCCTTTTTTTTTATTGGACTTTGGGGCCCGGGTAAACGGGGTTTTTTTTGTTTTTTTTTTAAAAAAAAAAATTTTAATTTTTTTCCTTTTAAAAAAATTTTTTTTAAAGTGGGGGGGCATTAAATGGTATAGTTTTCCAAAAAGGGCCCCATCTTGTAAAAATTTTTAAAAAGGACGAAAAAAAAGGTTGTAAAAATTTACAAAAATTTGATCGAATGTAAAACCCCAAGGAATTTTTTGTTTTCCCAAAATAAAACGATACCTTAAAAAAAAGTTAAACGATGGGGGGAAAAAGGGGTTGGGGGACATTTTAAATTTTTTTAAATTTGGGGAAAAAGGGGGAAAAGGAAAAAATTAAATTTTTTTCAAAAAATTTTTTTGGGGGTTTTTTTTCCCCAAGCAAAGAAAAAAAAGGGGGGAACTGGGGGAAAGGGTTTTTTGGGGGGTTATTGCATTGGCCCACTCATGTTTAGAAGGGGGTCTGTAATATCCCCCCCCTGGGTGGGGGGGAAAAATGACCTTTTCGCGAAAAAAAAACCCCCAAAAAGGGGAGCCGTTTAAAAATTTTTGTAAAAAAATTAAAAATTTTTTTACAAAAAAATTCCAAATTTTTAACTTATGAAAAAGTATATTTTTGGGGTGGGGGGGTATCCGTTTTTTGAGTTTTTAAAAAAAAAAGCTTTATTATTTTTTTTTTTTAAAAATTTTTTAATTTTTTTAGGAAAAAATTTTTTTTTGGTCCGCGCTGACATTTTAAGGGTTTTTTATGCGGAAATGTAACCCATTTTTAAAATTTTACAGGGAAAAAAAAAAACTTAAAATAAAAAAAAAAAAAGTATGCTTTTTTTTGTACTCATTAAAAAAAAATTTTATGCCAAAAATTTTTTTTTGGTTCATTTGGGAAAAAAAATTTTTGGGGGTAAATTTTTTTTTTTTTTTTTGCCCCCAAACCCCTTTAAAAAGGGGGGTCCCCCCAAAAATTTTTGGGGGGGTTTTAAAATTTTTTTTTTTAAAAATTAAGAAAACCATTTTTAAAAAAAAAAAAAATCATTTTAAAATTTTAATTTTTTTTTTTTCAAAAAAAATATATTGAACAAAAAAATAATAAAAATTTTTTTTTTAAAAAAAAATGAAAAAAAACCAAAAAAAATTTGGTTTTTAAAAAATTTTTAAAAAAATTTTTTTGCAATACGTTTTTTTTATTATCATGGGATCTGGTTAAAACCCCAAAAAAGTTTTTTTAGACTTTCAATGGGCCCTACAAAAATGCCCCTGTTTAGATTTTTATGTTTTTTTTGAACCAAACCCCAAAAAAATCGGGGAAACCCCCCAAAAAGCCCCGGGGACTGCATTGCCACCCCCCTTTTTTAGCCCATTGTGGGGGAAAAATTTGTTTTTTTTTTCCCAAAAAACCCCTCTAAAAATTGGTTTTTAAAACCCCAAATTTCCCCGGGGAAAAATAGGGGGAATGAAACACAAAAAGAATTTTCCCCGCTGGTTTTTTTTTTTAGCGTTGGTTGGTTGGTGGGCCCCTAAAAAATTTTTGGGTTTTTTTTGCTTTTGGCAAGACCCCCCTTAAAAACCTTTGCCCCAATAAAAAAAACACCCAGACCCCAAAAACCACTAAGGGGGCCCAAAATTTTTTTGAGCAGGGGCCCAAAATAAAACCCCCCAAAAATTTGGCCCTTTTCACCCCCAAGGAAAAATTTTTTTTGGGGAGGGGGAAATTAGAGGATTTTTTTGGCCCCAAAAAGTTTTTTAAACCCGCACGTACTCCGCATATACTCCCCCAAAACACAAACCCCATCCCCTTCCCGGGGGGTTCAAAAACCCAAACCCCGAATTTTTAGCCTTTTTTAAAAGTGAGGGAAAAAATTTTTTTTAGAATCCTTTGTTTTTAAGGGGGCCCCCAGACCCTTTTTTTGAATTTAAAAGGTTTAAAAAAGCAATTTTTTTAAAAAAAAAAACCACTTTTTGGGGACGCCCACGGGCCATCTGCCCCAAAAGTTTGTGTTTTTAAAAAAAGTTTTTCAAAATTGGAAAAGCAAAATTTAGGGAAAAAAAAAAAATGAAAAAAACAAAAATTTGGCCCCCCGGAAAAACGGAGGGCCTGCGCGCAGGTTTTTTTAAAAAAAAAAACCAAAAGGGGAAAAAAGTTTGGAAAAATTTTAAAAATTTTCAAACTTTTTAATTTAAAAGGAAAATTTTTTTTTTGGGAAAAATTTTTATGGGGAAAAAAAAAAAAAAAGGGGGGGGGAAAGGGTCCCCCTTAAAAATTTTTCTTTAAAAAAACGAGTTTTTTTTTGGGGTTTTGAAAAAAAAAAAATTTTAAATTTTTTTTTTTGGAAAACTGGAATACCACCTAAAATTTCCCCGGGAAAAGGTTTTTAAAAATTTGGGGAAATTTGGGGGTTTTAAATATCCCAAAAAAAAACCCAAAAAAGTTTAGTTTTAAAAAAAATAAAATTTTTAAATGTTTTAAAGAAATTTTTTGATTTTTTAAATAGTTTTTTTTTTTTGGGTTTTCGGTTGGGGAAATTTAAATTTTTGGGGTTAAACTGTGGTTTTTTTTTACAATTTTTAAAATTTAAAATTTTTTTTTAAAAGGGTTCCTTGGGTGTTAACTTTTTTTTTTGACTTTTTTTGAAAATTTTTACGGGGCTTTTTTAAAATGGTTTTGCCGAGATTAAAAAAAAATGAGTTAATAATGATTGCCGAGGAATTTTAAATATATCATTGTCAGGCAAACCGACTTTTATTTCGCTTAGGGGGCTATCAAAAAGTACGTATTTTCAAAAAAAAAACCGAACATTTTCGTATGTTGCAGAAACGGTACTTGAGGAATTGGGGAAACCCCAAACGTGTGCAAGAGGGGGACCCAATTAAAGTAGAAAAAACAAAAAACACCAAAAAAAGTTGAATCTTTTTGTTTTTGGAAAAATTTAATAAAAACTTTTTAAAACTTTATCCTTTCCCTTTTTCCCAACTGGGCCCCGGAGGGGTTTTTTAACCCTTTTTTTTCCCAAGGCCTCGAAATAGTTTTTTTTAAACTAAAAAACGTGGCCTGTTTAAATCAAAAAGCCGAAATTTTTTAAATTTTTTTAGGTGAGAAGGCTGCGTTTTTTTTTGGGTTACTTAAGTGTCGACGTTTAAAAAAAAATTAAATCCTAACCCTAAAAAGAACTGCCCCTTAAAAGGAAATTTTTAAAATGTTCACCCCAAGAAGGGGAAATTTGGGTTTCCCCTTTAAAGAAACAAAATTTTCCCTTTAATGAAAGCTAAAACCCCAATTTGCTACCAGACTTTCCCAAAACATATGCTATTATTGTCAATTACGAAAAAGTAGGTTTTTAAAAAACGTTTTTTTGTTTTAAACGATTTCCGAAAAATTTTATACAGTCCCTTTAGGGGGAGATTTAAAAAAACCCCTATTGGTGCCCTTGCAAGGTGAACCCCTTTGGTAAAAAGGCCTGCAGAGATGGCTAAATTTTTGTGACATTTATAAAAAATTCCGAAGAGAAAAAACCTAAAAAAAATGGCTTTCGACAAAACAATTCGCAAAAAAAAAAATTTTAAAAATTTAAGGCCCCAAAAAAATGGGCTAGGGGTTTTTTTATCCAAATGAAAAAAAATAAATTAAATCATGCCCCTGTAGGGCAAACAAAAAAAAGGCATCCAAATTTTATTTTTTTCCCAAATTTAAAAGCAACTATAAAGTGGATGATAGAATTCAGGTAGAAAAAAAACTCTTTTTTTTTTTTTGGTTTAAAAGGGGAAATTGCGGATTTTTCTAAATGTAAAAAAAAAACCCCCCTTGTAAATATTTTTAAAAAAAGACATAACTTTTTTGTTTTTCCTTTCAAATGAAAAAAAAAATAAAAAATTCGAAAACGATTCTATGTGTGTAGAAAAAAATTTTCGAGGTCACTGACCAAATGCTGTGGTTTTCCCAATCCAACCGCCACAAAAAATTTACGCGGCCCGCCAAACCCAAAGGGGAAAAGTCCAGGATTGGTTTAAATTCAAAATGCAAATGCACCTTTTTTTTGCCATAAAAAAAACCGAAAAAAATTTAAAACGGTTTTTTTTGAGTACAGTAAAATGTTTATTTAAAAAGATGCATTTAATCCCTTACCTTTAATTAGATTTTTTTGCTCGATGTGGGTTTAAATGACTCTTAAAAATTAAGAAAAAAATAGAAAGAAAAAATTGGGAAAATTTAAAGAAGGAGAAAAAAAAACTTTTTTAGTAACGGGTTTAAAATTTAACCCCCTCCGTATTGGGGTTAAAAAATAGTGTTAATGTAAAATTTTTAAAATGCGGTTTTAAAAGTTAAAAAAAAAGGATTAAAAAAATTCCCTTGAGGGTTTAAAAAAACCCTTTTTTAACCCCAGTTAAAATTTTTTAAATGGGGGAAGGTTTAAATCCCTTTTAAATTTTAAAATTTGGTTTAATGAAAAAAATTTTATGTCCCAGGACCCATTGATTTTTTTTATTGGGCAGAAATCTTTTATGAATTAATGCGTAGTGGGAAAATTTTATAGTAAAAATTCTAATCTTTTTTTTCCAAAAAACGAAATTTGGTTTCGTAGCTTCGGGAAGTTACTGTGCAAAAAAGCGAACCTAATTTACATTGTGGTTTAAAATTTAAAGGGAAATTTAAATGAAAACCTTTTAAAGGGAAATTTTTTTGGGAAATAAAAAAATGTTGAGGTGGGAGCCAACTAAAAGTAAAGAGATACTTATGTGGGGAAACCCCTTTTCGAGAAGACGCATTAAAGAGTTTATTGGGGGCAGGTATTTTGTAAAAATGCCATTTAAGGCGGGGACCCAAAATGTTTGGGGGATTCGAGGGACATAGCTCTCAAACGATTGGTGCACTTTTGGTTTAAATTGGAAAAAGATTCTAATTATCTAAAACTTTACAAAACTTCTTAATCAAAATACGAACATTTTGGGCACTTTAAAAAGGAAGTCACCTTGGGGACAATGAGAAAAAATCCCTTATTATATCCCCACTCATGGTATTTCCCCAAACCAGAAAAATCAACCAGAAAAGATCCCGGTGTAGTTTTCAACGCCAGAAAACCCGACAAAAAACGGAATTTTTTTAAAAAGCTTGAAAGTAAAAATGGGGCTACCCTCCAAAGGACTTTTTTTTGCTATCTTTCTGAAATTCAGAGAGAAACCCCATATCCCCTTTCCCGTTTATGTAAGATGATGTACCGTCCAGATACTAATGCAGAAAGTCAAAAACCCTTACTCAAAATTTTGGGGAAGGGCATCCTACTGTTTCCTTTAAAACCCTTTTGATTTAAAAAACTGGGGACCTTTTGGAACAGTGATGCCCCCTTCTTAGAAAACAAAAACCACTACTGCAGCTGTCGCGAGATAAAGAACAAAAATTTTTCCCCTTTGGGCCCCGCCCCGGGCCCCTGAGACCCAAATTTTTTACGGGATGATGTCCTGGCCGCGAAACCGGGTCTTTAGAAAAACCCGGGGGACCCTAAAGAGCCCGTTTTTTCCGGTAGGGTTTAAAAAAAGGAGGTTCCCAGCTGCATAAGGGGGAGGGGTACCCATCGAGAATTTTGCCCTTAAAAACGATAAATGGAGGATACGATTTTCGAAAATCTCATGGGAGCCCAAAAGGCCCCCTTGGGATGTCCCTGGAAGCCCCGAAAGGGGGACAGCTTCGTTTTTCCGAGTGCAAGTAAAATTTTAAAAGGACTCCTACACCAAAAGATGCGTCCTTTCAACCATTTGCCCAGACTTTTTGATCCCTTGGGGCCCACTAGGGGCCAGTAGTCCCCCAAAACCAAAAAACCCTTTATGCAGAGCTTGTGGAGTCTGCATATCGCTGGGGGCGACGAGTTACCTTCCGAGCCTAACCAAATTCCTTTGGGCTGGCCTCCATTCTTTCCACTGGGACTGGCCTTCGTGAGCCGCCATACCTGTGATTTCCATTGAAGAAACCCCCGTCCGGTGTAAACCTAAATATTTTATATCAATGACTTGTTTTATTTGTAATGACTCTAAAATTAAAATAGTGCTCTAATTTCTTGTTTCTTAATACAAAAGTGAGTAATTTTGTGCATGTATTTTTAAATTTTTAGTAAAATTATAACGTTTAATTAAGTATTAATTCATTTCGGGTTCTAAATAATTTTTAGATCAAATTGTCCAAAAATTTTGGAGATTTAAAAGAAAAGAAATAAAAAAAGCAGAAATTAAAACTTTTTAAAAAAAGGTTCAAATTAAAATTTTTGAAAGGGAAAAAAAGCCAAAGGAAAAAAAGGGGTCGTTTTTTTGAAGCAGGAAAAATTTTGTCCTTTTTTATAAAGATGAATTTTTTAGATTTTGGTGGAAGCTCGCCAAGGGGGTTTGAATTTGTTTAAGTTTCCAATATCTTCCAAAAAAAACAGTTGCCCCTACTTAATTTTTGAACTTCCTTTTAAAGGAAATTTTTCATGCTGCACCCAATTTTTTTATATTATAGACAAAATTTTGGGTTAAAAAAAGGGTAAAATTTTTTGTAAAAAGGTATTATTATGTGTTTTTTGTTTTAAAACAAAACCTTTTTTTGGGAAAAATTTTAAGGGGTTTTTCCAAAGAAGTTTTAAACCCCCAAAATTTTCCCCTTTGCGTGAGTGGTGAGATTTTGGGGGCCCTTTTTTAAAAATATCGAAAACACGAAAGGTTCTTAAAAAAAATATAGTCGTTTTTTTTTAAATTTTTCCAAAAAAAGCAATTCTTTGAAATTTTTTTGATTAACGAGTAAACATTTTTGCCCCCAAAAAAGGGTTTTTTTGCAAGGGAGGAAAGCCCTAAAAAATATTAGATAATGCTAAAAAACCCTTTTAGGTGCAAAGAAAATTAAAAATTGTTGATATTGTAATTAAAAAAAATGATACTTTACTGGGATTTTGCTCAGAAGGGTTGAATGGAAAATTTATTCCCCCCCTTCACCTAAATTTGGGGGCCTTTGGGGGGCTGGGGGAAGCCCTTTTTACCATTTGAAAAGTGCATTGGACCGGGGGGGGGGTAATTAGAAAAAATTTTTAACGGTTTTAAACAAATTAGGGGTTTAAAAACCGACCGTTAAAACCCCTTGTCTTAGACATTGAGACTTGAAAAGTTTTACCCGGCTCATTTTTAATTGGGGGCCCTAAACAAAGTGGAACCCCAAATTTTTTTAAAATAGATTCAAAAAGATTAAAATTGTTTCAAAGAGTAACTAAAATTGTCCAACTTATTTGGAAACGTTGGCATCTTACATATTTGAGTCATTTGCAAAATAGAACAAAATGGCAAATTACTAAGACTAATATTAAAATTGGTGATTTTAGTATTAATAAAAGAAGATAATGTGTCAAGTTTTAAATGGACTGTTGGTCGTGTTGTAACCCTTTACCGTGGTAATGATGGTAAAATTAGAGTTTGTGAGGTGAAAACAAATTTGGGTATCTTTTAAGAGAGGAATCTCAAAATTGTGTAAATTACCAATTGAGGATTGAGTTAAAATTTGTGTATTAGTACTTGTGTATTGTGAATTATTATTATTTGAAATTTAATTTTCAAGGCGGGCGGTATGTTGCGACGCCCACGCCATCTGTCAAGAGTTTGTGTATTACAAGAGTTATGTAATTGTATGCTATTGATGGAAAAATAAATGAGAAGACTAACAACACTGTTTAATGAAAATAACAGTATGTTTATCAAAATATGTTTTTACTGTAAAATTAACATATTTTTTTACAGTGTAAGCAGAAAATCACTTAAAAATCACTCAATATTGCAGAAAATCACGTAAAAATAACTGAGGTGCTCGAGTATCCTGCTCGTTAAATGGCTCTTCTTGTAGTGTCTAAGTTCCATTGGTTTGTCCATGTCGTCTGGACTCTTCGTCACTGGACCAGGGTTTTAAATTACGAGGTATACATGGTTGCGTTTAAGCTTTTCCAAACTCTAAAAAATAGCCCAACCGAAAACGATTACCTACATAACCATCCACTCTTATAACCATTCTCATGGAATCTCTCAGTTGAGGATTTAATTCTGTATATTTTTAATGCAATTCTGGTTGCAGATAAAAAATAATCTGTTAATAAAATTTATTTAAAGTGTTGATAGAATACATTTGGGAAAATAAAAGTTTCCGTTATTTTAAATTTCGAAATATTTAGAATTTTGTAGAATTCTGCATTAATCACGTGAGCATTGTTGTCGTTTGCCAACATAGAGTTTTAATTTATCGAAACTTTATCTAAATAAAAGTAAAAGGATTTACTAGTTGGTTGTTCTTTTAAAAATTTATTTAATTAATGGCACGTGATTACTGCACGATATAATTCATTTAAAATATATTTGGAATTTCTGGCTTCGTTGGAAAGCTATTTTTGTTAAGACGTAAAATATTGTCAGTTATAAGAATGCTAAATATTATTTGAAAAATAAATCTAGTACTTTCTTTGTAGTTATATTTTAGCTGAATTGAATTTCTTAAAAATAAATAAAAATGTTTACTGAAAGCATTTTGATAAGTTACCATTTGAATTGGGAAATGGCTTTCTTAGTTAAGGTAAGAAAACAGGACTTGATAGTAGTTTTGCGAGGATTAGGGGAAGCAGTTCCGCCTTCCAGTGTGGTTCCGGAGATAAAACAAATGATCTTGAAGAGTAAATTCTATGACGAAGAAAAAGTCAAAATTTTATTGGAACGTATTATCGAAGACCGACTGAGCGGGAGAAAGAGGAGAAAGAAGAAAAATTGCGACAAGAATTGAAAGAAGAAAAATTGCGACAAGAAGAGAAAGAAGAAAAATTGCGACAAAAGAGAAAGAGAGAGAAGATAGAATTAGGAAAGAAGAGAAAGATAGAGAAGATAGAATTAGGAAAGAAGATAATGATAGACAAGAAAGGTTGGCTAAGGAGAAAATGCAACATGAACTGGAGTTAAAACGTCTGGAGTTGACTCAAAGAGAGTCTTTGCCCCAAACGAATAGAGATTTGGTAAGAAGTAGCCGAAGATTCAATTGACCCAGATAACTCCTAAGTTTGATGAAAAACAAGATGAAATGGGCTTGGGATCTCATAAATTTCGAAAGAAAAGCTGAAATGGCACAAGTTCCGAAAGACGATTGGACTGCTTACCTGTTAGGTGTGCTACCTGCTGAAATATTAATCTTTTGGCCAGAGAACCACCTGAAACGCAAATAACTATGAATTTGTAAAGACCTCATCTTAAAAAGATATAAGCTAAACAGTGAAAAACTTAAGCAGTGCTTTTATCGCCATCGGAAAACTCCCGAAAAATCGTGGAGAAATTACGCTCATGAGTTGTCTTGCTATTTCACAGAGTGGGTTGAAAGATTTAGAAAAAATCTACGTTTCAACAGCTAAAAGATTTTTTGATAACCGAACAAATAAAATTCGGGTTCCAGATGATATTAGAGAACATTTTCTAGATAGATGGATAAAAATGAAGACACCCTACGAATTGGCAGAAACCCTAGATGAGTAGGAGAGCATTAAAGAGAGTTTTAGAAAGAAAGAATTCCCACAGAAACAAATAAAATCACAGACAAATGATAACAAGGGTTATTTAAAATTTAAGGAACCTGCAAAGGAAGTGAAAAAACCCCCAAAGGGGGAAAAAAGATTCCCAGGTGGAAAAGAGCAACGAAGGGGAGTTTGAAAGAAGACGACAACCCCGTTTGTTATGAATGTGGGTCGCTGTCGCATCTGAGACCTCAGTGTGATAAATTGAAGAAGGTTTGAATCTGTGGGCCTCTAATGTAACTCCTAGTTATGGATATGAAGAAGGTCTGGCGCCATATATCATCGAGGAAGGTAAATGGAGTGGAAATGCCAATACTCGGGATACCGGCGCGACTGTTGACTTGATTTGCCAGAAGTATGTTTAAGCCCTCGTGTTTACAAATGAGAATGTGTGGACAAAACTCCATTAGAAGAGGAGATGAAATTTTTTGCCTATAGCCGAAGTAGATCTAGAATGCGATTTAGGCCATATTGTTACTAAAGCTGCTGTTCTAAAAACTCATTAGACAAAGGAATGTATCTGTGGGCAATAAAACAGCTGCACTGTTTAAAGAGGCCAAGCAGAATAAGTTTGTCAAGATTCACATGGTGAATGCAGTTCAAACTAGAGCTCAAATAGAAAATTTTCCCAAGAGGAGTCTCGAAAACCTAGAAGTGCAACAAATGGATCCGGAAGATGTTCCTGATCAGGAAAGGCTTGAAGAGCTGACGGAGGAAGAGGAGATTTTGCCTATGGTAGATTCCCTACATTCGGAGCTCGGACTTATAAGTTTAACTCCAAAAGAATTTATCGAAGAGCAACAAAAAAGTGAAGAACTGAAACCATACTTTCAAGAAGCTAGAAGTAACTCAATCTCTAAGTCTAGATATATATATTGAAAAATGAAGAGTTATTCTTCAGGAAAGAAGACAAAGATGGAACGGAGAGATGTTTACTGGTCGTTCCAAAGAAGTTTCGAATACAGTTGATGAAGATATGTCATGAGGTAACTGCGGCTCATCTGGGAGCAACCAAAACTAAAGATACCTTATTTAAGACTTTTTACTGGCCGAACTGTTATAAAGACGTTGACAACTTTGTAAAGACTTGTGATGTTTGCCAACGAGCTGGGAAATCACAGGATAAGAAAAAAGCTCCTCTGAAACTTGTACTAGTTATCCCAGAAATATTCTCCAAAATAAACGTTGATGCTTGTGGTCCCTTGCCTCAAACACCGTCGGGAAACAGGTATCTCATTACTGCCTTGTGTATGTCATCCAAATACCCTGATGCTATTCCGGTAGAAAACCTAAGATCTAAAACTATAGTGGATGTCTTGCTGCAGATCTTTAGTCGCATGGGGTTCCCAAAGGTGCTCCAAACAGAACAAGGAACTTCGTTTATGAGTGCTCTTACGACAGAATTCCTAAGAGGATTTGGCATTAAGGTGGTGCGAAGTTCTGTATATCACCCTCAAAGCAATCCTGTGGAAAGGATGCATCGAACTCTTAAGAGAATTCTTCGTGTATTGTGTCTCGAGTCGGGTCCCGATTGGGAGAAAATATTGCCTCAAGCTCTTTTCGCTTTGCGAACTGCAACTCACGGAAGCACGGGTTTTTCTCCAGCTGAATTGGTTCATGGGAGAAACTTGAGAACTTCCCTTATGCTGTTATACGAGCAGCTAACCGAAGAGACGCAAGAAGAGGATAGTGTGGTAAGCTATGTATTTGAACTAATGAATAGGATGAAACGCTGCCAAGAGTTAGCGGTACACAACATGCAAGAAGCCAAAGAGAAACAGAAGATTTGGTATGATAAAAAAGCGATAAAACGACAGTTTGTCATTGGAGATGAGGTGTTGGTGGTAGCAACTTCTAAACCCAACAAGCTATCTGTACAATGGGTAGGACCTGGAACAGTTGTACAACAACTCTCAGACACGAATTATGTCGTAAAGTTTCCTGAGAAAGACGAAAGTCATGTGTACCACATAAACATGCTCAAACCGTACTTTAAGCGAGCAGAAAACATAAATTTGATATGCTTGCAAGAATTGGAAGAAGAAGAAGAGATACCTAGTCTTCCTCCGATACAAAGAGCAGACGCTTTTGAACTGTCCGAAATCTTGGAAGACGTTTGCTCAAATCCCCGGCTAACTGGAAGACAGAGAGAGCAACTCGAAAATTTGCTGATTTCTTATTCCAGTATCTTTTCAAACCAACCTGGATGCACTGATTTAGCTGAGCATGATATTGAGTTGGAGTCTGAAAGTCCAATAATCGCGATACCTTATCGGATGACTCCAAGACAGTCAGATATTTTAAAAGCTGAAGTAAACAAAATGTTGGAGATGAAAGTAACTGAACCCGGAGATTCTGACTTCACGTCTCCTATGATCCTGGTTGAGGCTCCCGGAAAGGACCCAAGACCATGTATCGATTATCGACGCTTAAACAAGGTTACCAGAACACAATTCTTTCCAATTCCTAATATAGAGCAGCTTATTGAGAAAGTGGCAGCATCAAAATATATTAGTGTTCTTGATTTAATTAGGGGATATTGGCAGATACCGCTGAGCAAACAAGCGCAAAGGTATGCTACATTTGTCACTAGTTTTGGTTCATTCAAACCTTTGAGGTTACCCTTTGGCCTAAAAAATGCTCCGTACTATTTCAGTCGAATGATGTCGGCATTGTTGCAGAAGTGCGACGACTTTGCAGTGCCGTACTTGGATGATGTCGCCATATTCTCTCAAACCTGGGAAGAACATTTAGAACATCTAGAGATTATATTCGGGAAGATGAAGTCAGCTCAATTGAATTTAAAACCTTCAAAATGTCAGTTTGCTCAGGAACACGTGAAATATTTAGGTCATATGGTTGGACAAGGACAAAGAACACCTGGAGAACTTAAAGTTCAAGCCGTAAAAGACTTTCCTAGACCTACTAACAAAACTCAAACCAGATCATTTTTAGGATTGGCTGGCTACTACCGAAGATACATCCCAGACTTTTCTGTAATTGCTGCTCCACTAACTAATCTTCTAAAGGGTAAGACTGTCAAGGCATCTGTTGTTTGGAATGAAGAATGCGAAAATGCATTTGAAGAACTAAAGAGACGATTATCAGAAAACCCAGTCTTATACTGCCCAGATTTCTCGAAACCATTTAACATCCAGTGCGACGCATCAAATTTGGGCATTGGAATTGTGTTATCTCAAGTCAATGAAGAGGGGGATGAGCATCCTATCATGTACTTGAGTAGAAAGTTCTCTCCTGCCGAACAGAAATATAGCACTACTGAACGAGAATGCGCAGCTATTGTGTACGCCGTCCAAAAACTACGATGTTATCTAGATGGACAGCAGAAATTTGTGATACAAACGGACCATAATCCATTAGTTTGGTTAGAAAAGAATACGGGGGCAAATCCACGACTTTTGAGGTGGGCATTAACCTTACAACCTTTTAACTATGAGGTTGTTCACCGTAAGGGAAAACTTCATCAAAATGCTGACAGCCTTAGTCGTATTTCATAAACATAATTTTTGTAAACTATATTCTATTTCTTTTCTTGTTTACATATATAATGTATTGTAGAATTTAATTAATATAACTTATATCTACTTAGTACAGGCACTAGAGTTCAGTTAAGTAGGTACTAGTAGGATATGGCCTTAAAATGTGTACTTAAGACTTTGAACGAGTGACTGTACAGAAAACTTTCCTCTTCGAGAAAAGTTTTCCTCCGGTAAGGGAGGAGTCTGTAGTGAAGTGACTTTCTCAAAAAGAACAATATTTTTCGTAATGACTGACTTTAATAATTGAACTGTAGTGAATTGAAGAATGTATAAAATTCGTAGTTGCCTTTTCGACCGATTGCCAGAACTTGGTAAGATTGTGACTGTTTAACATCGTTTGTGTTAGATCTTACAGAATTCTACCGTTTTGACTTGTACGTTTGTGGTTTGTCCTAAAAAAAATGTCTCGTCCTAAGAGCAGTTCTTCAAACACAAAATAGTACACTAAGTTCCATTGGTTGTCCATTCGTCTGGACTCTTCGTCACTAGACCAGGGTTTTAAATTACGAGGTATACATGGTTGCGTTTAAGCTTTTCCCAAACTCTAGAAATAGCCAACCGAAAACGATTACCTACATACCCATCCACTCTTATAACCATTCTCATGGGGGCGTAGTGAGCCTTGTGGTCAGCGTCTCGGTCTCGGGATCGGAAGGTCCTGCGATCGAGTCCCGGTACCACTGAAGACCTGCCGAGTATATGCGGAGTACGTGCTCGTTAAATCTGTTGGGTCCGAAAGTCCTCTAAGTTCCCATACCAAATCAATACCTCTGGGGGTGACAAGCCAATTCTGGGGATCCTCTAGTTGGCCTCTGTCTCTAAAAATTAGATGGATCCACTTATGTGTGTGTGTTGTCTGTTGTGTCTGTCTTACTTGACGAAGGTTTATAAGCGGATCGCTGACCAAGCACACAAACCTGAATATATATGTCTACCAACCGACCAACCATTCTCATGGGGCCGTAGTGAGCCTAGTGATCAGCGTCTCGGTCTCGGGATCGGAAGGTCCTGCGATCGAGTCCCGGTACCACTGAAGACCTACCGAGTATATGCGGAGTACGTGCTCGTTAAATCTGTTGGGTCCGAAAGTCCTCTAAGTTCCCATACCAAATCAATACCTCTGGGGGTAACAAGCCAATTCTGGGGGTCCTCTAGTTGGCCTCTGTCTCTAAAAATTAGATGGATCCACTTATGTGTGTGTGTTGTCTGTTGTGTCTGTCTTACTTGACGAAGGTTTATAAGCGGGTCGCTGACCAAGCACACAAACCTGAATATATTTGTCTACCAACCAACTAACCATTCTCATAAGCCGGAATATATATGTACCTTACCCTACCCCATTTTCTCGGGAGTCTTGGTAGCCCTGCTGGAATAGCGTTGGACAATGGACGCTATCATCCCAGATAGGATCGCAAGCGTTTGGTGCTAGTTCGATCCCAGTGGCAGTAACTGCTTTCCTATAGACGGTAATATGCAATCAATATACAACTAAATTACCCTTGTATACTTGGATAGACATGCTCGTTAAATCTATGAAGCACAAAGTCCCGATAGAGGTAGCATCGGCGCGTACTATGTCGCTCGAAATTCCATTGGGTGACAGCTCAGGTGGCAACCTTGTCAATTGACCACGGTTCTAAAATAGCGAGGCAATTGTTGACTATGTAGAGTCAATATAATTAGATGCATACTAAAAAAACACTACGGATTATGTTTGGTATAAGCACGCCTTGAGAAAAGAAATAAACAAGCTATACAAACCCAACTAATCAACCATTTTCTCTCTCTTGATGACGAAAGTTTATAAGCGGGTCGCTGATCAAGCACACAGACCTGAATATATATGTCTACCAACCAACCAACCAACTCTTTGTGGCCGTAGGTCAGCGTCTTGGTCTCGAGATCGGAAGGTCCTGCGATCGAGATCAACTGAAGACCCAACTGAAGACCTGCCGAGTATATGCGGAGTACGTGCTCGTTTAGTTCTGGATCCTCTAGTTGGCTTCTGTCTCTAAAAATTAGATGGATCCACTTATGTGTGTGTGTTGTCTGTTGTGTCTGTCTTACTTGACGAAGGTTTATAAGCGGGTCGCTGACCAAGCACACAAACCTGAATATATATGTCTACCAACCAACCAACCAACGTGCTCGTTAAATCAAATCTGTTGGGTCCGAAAGTCCTGTGGTCAAGCATTGCGCAGTTTACCATGGGTACAGGTCCCTGGAGACTATTTCCCTCCTCGACATGTCTAAAATGTGGAGGTGGCGATAGATGGCAGCATCTGTCTTGTATGTGTATGTCGTCTCCGTCCTTCTTGACGAAGGTTTATAAGCGGGTCTTTGTGACTAAGCACACAAGCCTGAAAATATATGTCTACCAACCAACCAACTAATCAACCATTTTCTTAGGCATCCAAGCGTAATGTAGCAGAGCAAGGAAATCTTGACACAAATTGGATTGAACATCGCATTTCGCTCTCTCCAAATTGACCCCAAATACAGTTAATTACACAAATTAACTAGAGTAACTAGCGGTGAATAATTCCCATTAATCAGATAACGTGTTATTTATCTCTCTATCCCACACGTTTGCTAATGACTATTGAACCTACTGTTTATATGGAACAAAGAAATCAATAGTATTATTTATGAAGCGTGAAACAATGTAGTACGTGCAAAAAGAAGTTACTCTGAGAATCATAAAACAGGTAGTGGAATAAATGACTTCTGACACATAGTTTGATACAGTAAGTTTCAATATTAATGTAAAAATTTCAAAAGTACGGCACAATTTAGAATACAATTAGTATTTTGTAAAAAGTTTTTCCGCAGCCAATTTTAAAGTTATTTTTCAATTTCAAATAAGTTATGCTTTTTTTTACTATTGTATTTAAAGCGGATAGTAAGAAATTCTGTATTTGATAATTTTGAAATTGATTTTTCTTGGATTTGGACAGATTTTATATATTAAATAAAAACTAAAAATATTTATGTAATTTTCACTGTCTGAATTGTAACTATATAGAATTCTAGATATTTTTGTTTTATCAAATTTTGGCACTATTATTTTGAATTCTAATCGAAAAAAATGATTTTTAATTAATTCTCAATTATGTTATTAGTCATTAACGTTATTTTTCACGCACGATAGAATATCGAATTCTGAATATTTCAATAACTAAATGTAAATCTGATATTTTTTATGCGTCAACCAAACTTCTCCGTTTATCCCACTGTACATTGAGGCAAAAAAGGTAAAAACCTGGACGAAATTCTGTAATTTTTCCAATGTACTAAAAAAATCCATTCTAGATATTGAATATGTTTACAAAAATATGTCACAAAAAAGATCTTTAAACATAAAATTCATTCTTTTCAAATTAAAAAAATATATATAAACTTTTAAGAAAACCCAATAAAATTTTTTAAGGTTATACATATAACTAGTAGTCTGTTCTATTATATCTTATAGCTTCTTCGAAATATTTTTTATTAGAATGTTCAAAAGCGAGCAACCGTATTTGAGAAAACTCCCATTATAGTAGACTCCCCCCCTATGTAGGTCAACTTTCAACCCCCACTAAAACTTTTCGGAAGACATAAATTTGTCGGCTATGGTGACATATAATACATTTGATATTTATAAGCAACCCCATGTGAATGGAAACTGAAAATTAACACTTTTTTTTATTTTGGCCAGCTTTTTAAAGGGTTTCCGCCCACTGTGCACTGTATATATATTCATATATTAACTAAATATACTAATTACTTAATGCACATCATCTAACATTAAACCTCGTCTCATGTTAAAAATTAACACTTAACTCATGTTAAAAATCATGTTGAAAATTAACACTTTTTATTTTGGCCAGCTTTTTAAAGGGTTTCTGCCCACTGTGCACTGTATATAAATTCATATATTAACTAACTACTAATTACTTAATGCACATCATCTAACATTAAACCTCGTCTCATGTATTTGATACAAGGGATATATATTGTAAGGAGGTCATGTTACTCTATATGGATATTGTGGCAGTGAATTCGATGCATGCCAAAGTTTGGGACGCATTTATAAATATGAAGTTGTGGTAAACTCACGTTGTTGGAATAAAATTTTAATATTTCTTAAATCATAAACATTTTTTGCAGTTTTTAACATTTCTACCGTTGCATATTCTTTCAGTATTTGTAGTAGTATTCAGTAAAAAAAATGATAAAAGACATCATCAAAACTCTCACAAGTTTATTGAGCTTTTTAAATATGTATAAGTAAAAGCATTTAATAATAGAATTTTCATAAATATAAAACAATTAAAACACTTCATTACAACTACCAACGTTTGGTTTATTTACACTGCAGAAAATATGTGCTTGGCATATTTCAGTTACACAATTAGCAGAAAAATCAAACATTACTTTTATTATGTAACTTTTAGTCATTTCCCTGGTAGCACACTAATGTGTTCGGGTAATATGAGCACTAGCAGAAAAATAAAACACCCATATATGGCCCAGAAAGAAACAACCCCCTTTTATTTTTAATTAATCCACACGGGCCCACCTGGGCTACCCCACCAAAACACATTTACAATTTTGTTTCATTCGCAATTAAAATAGCTGATTTAAAAGCTTTTTTTTTGTTTATATAAAAAAAAGACAGATAGGACTCGTACAGCTGGGGAAAAAAAAACGATCCACCCTTCGTTTTTCGGCTGCTATTGATCAGGGAATTTGTGAAAAGTGTCATTTTTCAGGAAATAGCGTAAGGAATTCAGAACTGGCAACCAAAATTGTATAAGGGGTCATCTACATATTAAAATGAGTACCAACTTTGAAAATTCCAATACCCCAGATCCAAAAAAAAAATGTATTAATTTGCATTATTTGTTGAGATATAAGCATTCGAAGAGGAAGGCCCATAATGTTAAAAAAGTTTCACAAA
>JAFNEN010001856.1:0-21673 GCA_019343175.1 Oedothorax gibbosus
TGGCTGTTTCTAGTGTCCACATATTCCCTTCGTCTACGTCAATGTACTCGTCAGGGTCAACCGACCCATCATCTACTGCGTCAAAATACTCTTCGTCCGTAGAGGAATCCATTCTGTAGCACATGGAAATAAACACAATAAGTATATGTAGTTTTTTTCAGGCTAAAAAAAGGAGGAGTTGGTTAAAAACAGGAGTAAAGTAGGCTAAAAATACAAGCAGGGTTGGCATGGTTTTTACCACCCCCGGTAAGTACCATGGTAATAACCGGTATTTACCGTCCTGGGAAAAACCTAATTATTGAAAGAATTAATTAAATATTAATTAATAAGATTATAATAATTTAAAAATAATTTTAATAAATATTTATCATCTAAGATAAACTTTACTATGCTTCAGCAAACTATAATGGCTATATATGTGATAAAGAGAATTAAAAAGCGTGAGCTTAACAAGGGATCCCACACACAGATAGTGGCAATTGCAATGACAGCCAGAATACAGTATCAGGGTGTAAAAAAAAAAGAGAAAAAAAACCCGAATGTTTACTCAGGGTGGTAACAAAATCCTAGAAAAAAGTTCCCTGATATGTCCATGATTTCTCTGATACTTTCAAAAAAAATTCCCTGATTTTACCAATTACCTAGAAAATACATACAATTCAATTCAATCAATTTGATCAAGAGTCCTAGTGTCCGTTAGTAGTGATCACAAGTACAACCTAAACCTGCTGTTTAAGTAATCCAAAATGGAAAAAACTCCGATATTTTGCACTATTTAAAAAATTCCATGAGAATTCCCCGATATTTCCAGATTTAAAAAGTTCCCTGAGAATTCCCTGATTTCCAGGTTTTTCAGGTTCTGTTACCACCCTGTACTTTTATAAAACTTTAATTAAAAAGAATTTCCCAGATAAGGTATATTTCAGAAAGAAATGTATTTCCCAGTTTTCTCAGACAGAAAGAGGTATTTCCCAGTTTTTCCCGCTGGTATGGGAAATATTAGTTTTGGACGGGAAAAACCCAACCCTGCATACAAGTAAAGTTGGTTAAAAGTACGACAAAGTAAACAGACGTCGCTGATGAGGCACCGTTTGTCGGAGGCATAATTGTGATACGTCATTTTAACGGAAATAAAGTTCCGAGTTGATTGGTCAACACAAAAATTTCTGAAGGGGTCGTCTCCATATTGAAATTAATACAAACTTTAAAATTTCCAATGGTAACACACAATTTTTTTTTTAGTATAGAAATGTTAAGAATCGTCAAAATACCCTAAATATCAATTTTCGTTGCCAGATTCCTTATAGTTGTTGAGTTATGGTTACAGAAAGTTTATGGATCATAATGTTAAATGAGATTTCCAAACTTTTGATCATATCCCCATTAATAATATACGTAGCCAAGCCAGACGATATTTTTTTCTGTGTTACTTTACAATTTTCCAAACAAAGTGAAAAAAACTTTAATATAATTTAAGAAATATTTATTATTTAAAAAATTATTAATAATTTTTTCGAAAAAATCTGAATATAAACCCATTAATTTTTTTGGCAGAAATGGATTCAAGGTCAAAATAATGAAAAGTACCAAATTTCGTAATTTTACAAGGATAACTTTTTAAGTTATGATGATAATAAACTTGTGTTTTGAAATTGGGGACCGTATCCAATCAAAATGGAAAAACGACTAAGAAACGATCAAGATTGGACCGATCGTTTGGTGATTAAAAATGATTGTTAAGAAAATAGTTTTCTATTCTGCCAAGTAAATTAAATTAATAATAAATTTTTCCATGCATTTTGAAAGACTTCTAAAATTTTTTGAATTTTATTACAGTTATTCGTGTATCAAGTGTTTTTTTAAAAGTGTTTATAACGTAAGAGTAGGTGAAGTATCGTATATTAACTGGAAAATAAACTCGAGAAAAAAAATTGTTCTACTTTACATAAAAATTTATTTTTAAAAGCGATAAGAAAATAAAATATTTTTGTAATCTATGACAGTAGTGTAGTTAAAGGACTAATTGGATGACGCAAGTAAAAAACGAACACTCAGTACTATTTATCGTTATATACGTTCTTATTATAGTGCTTTTTTCAAATAACGTTGTTAGGTTATGCAAAGTATAAAAATAAATGCAATTGTATGCATTTGATGCAAACTATAAAGTAAATATGTATAATTATATTGTAAAAGTATAATATTACTCGAGACCGAAACACCAAGCCGATTAGAAAATTTAAGCGTAGAGGAGATTTTACCGTGACAATAAATGACATTCAAGACGTATTTTCGTACTAGTTGAGGTAGGGCAATCAAAATTTTACGATTCAAGTTTACATTTTTCGAACTAAACCAAAATTTGAGGGAAAAAACGGAAAACGTCAAAAAATCGGAAAAATACCAGAAATCGGGAAAAAGCGGAAAATTCTCATGTCTGAATATACTTTTTTGTGAATTAACACAAGGGTCAAATAAACTTTATAAACATAATATTTTTATGTTAAACTAAACCAAGATTATTGCTACTTTTTTACTGGCTGTAACGTTTTCAAAGCAAAAATTATCGCCAAATTATAATAATCTTTCAGATTCTACTGTTTTTTGGTATTAGAATTTTATTTGTATTCAAAAATATTTTCTCGCTTAGATACGATAAGTTTTTTAGAACAAAATTCAGAGTGTAAACTATTCGATGAAACGTCCTCAATCATTTAAGTAATTTGCTGCGCATTTTTTTTTTTTTTTTTTTTTTTTGCTTAGCTAGCAATAGCTATGCATCTGCTAAATGTGCTACAGCTTCTAAAAGCAACCATGGACGAAATGTGAGGAATTTATTGCTGTTTTTTTCTGCACCTCTTAGTGAGAACAATTGTGTTGCGTAGTGGGGTATTAAGCTGCGAATGTGGGTGCAAAAGCATTGATGAAAGTTATCTTTTCCCACCCCCAAGTTGATAATATAAAATAAAACCTGTATGAGAGTAAACCTGTATTAATTTAATGCAATCGCTACATCTAAATTAAGAGAAAAATCTATTCAATCGAAGCACCTTCTTTGTAATTTAAATGCAGATATAAGATCCACCACAAAAACCATTGCCAGACTAAAAAACCAATCACCACAGAGGCATGAAAATAGACAAAGGGGGCAGGAAGGTGTATAGAAACTGTGACAACTGCCCAGATACGCAGCTTACACCAAACCCCATTTTTGAATGCCCGGCAGTGAGTTCCAATTTGAGAGACATTGGAGCTCTGCCATATCAAATCATTAATAGATCTTTATGACATTAATATCCAAACAATTGCAGACGCGGTTATCAAAACACATGGTTTCATTTAGCTTGACATTCACATTTCGGCAACGTCATAGACACGGTTAGGTTAGGTTTGAATTATCGTCGCACTAGAGCTACACGAGGGCTATTGGCGACGGGCGTCGTATTTTAGAACCACAGTCAAGTGACGAGCCGCGTCATAGACACGACAAAAAAACTGTATGAGCGAAAATTCGGAGGGTTTCTGTAAACAAAATTGACTTTAATTTTGCGTTTGGTGCCCCCATACATTTCGCCGTATCCTATGTAATGAAAAAAAAACGACCGTAACTCAAAAGAAGAGCTAACTTAAATTTTTTAAGGTGATATTCGTGTTTAGCACGTTGAAATAATTCAGAATTGGGTACTTTCATCTCAGTCGCAGAAATTTTTTGAAATTTTGTTGTCCAGTGTAATTACAAATCAATAAGATGAAATTAAGATAAATAAGATTGTACTGTAAGATTGTATTTGATTTTAAGTTTATCAACGAGTGGTTTTTTGCTTTGTTTATTTCTACATAAGGAAGCATAGGAAGTTTACTTAAGTTTTCAGCTTTTTTTATTTAAAAAAAATAATTTAAAAATTTATATTCAATTTTTAAGTTATTTGTGAGTCAATCACCTGAATGTCCTTTTTTCACTTCCTATTTTAAGTCTATGGGACAATTTTAAGAAACGCTGACTTAGATTTCAAGTTTACCAATTAGTTTGGGGTTTTTTTTTATAAGGAGTCGTAGGAAATGTCCTAAGGCTATTAGTTAGTCTGCGTTTTTTTATTTTGATATTAATAACCATATTAAAAAAAATCTAAAAATTTAAATTTAATTTCTAAAATATGTAGGAGTTGGCTGTCCTTCTTTCTCATTTGAAGTCTATGGGACAGTTTTAAAGTTATGCTAACTTTGATTTTTAGTTTATCAACTAGTTTGTACTTTTTATTTCATAAGGAAGCCTAGGAAGTTCCCTTTTAAGCTATTACAATACGTTTCTTTTTCATGTTTAATTTTTAAAACCATATTTTTTGTAAAAAAAATTAAATTTAGTTTTTTAATTTTTTTTCATAAGGGTGCCTAAGAAGTTCTTTAAGGCTTTCAGTATGCGTTTTATTTTCATTTTTATAACCATATAAAAAGTATTAAAAACTAAAGCTAATTTCTAAAATTTGTTGGGAGCCAGACATCTGACTGCCCTTCTTTCACTTTCCAATATAAGTCCGTGGGAGAATTTTTAAGAAAAACTGACTGAATTTTAATTTATTAAGAGTGTGTGGGGGGAGGGGAGCATTTGGAAGCCTATAAAGTTTTCTAAGGATAATATTATGCGTTTTTTCATTAAATTTTTACAGTCATATTTAAATAATAATAAATTAAACATTTTAACTTGATTTTTGAAGTATTTGATGAGATAAAATTTTGAAAAAGTGCATCTTAATATCCATATAAAACATTTTTAAACATACATATTTTAAATAAAGTAATTTTATAATTTTGTTTGTTCTATTTTTACAAAAAATTGAATTATCATGGTATATTTTGAAATAAAAAAAATATAAAAAAATCAAAAGATGACAATTAGTTCACTACTTAGCGATCTACATAATATACCAAACAAAACACTATCTAACCTCAAATTTATGTATAAAACTAATAATAACAAATTTAAAGCTGAATCGTTTTTTCATTAAATTTTTACAGACATATTTAAATAATAAATTAAACATTTTAACTTGATTTTTGAAGTATTAGACGAGATAAAATTTTAAAAAGTGCCTCTTAATATAATCCATATTAAACATTTTTTAACATACATACTTTAAATAAAGTACATTTTATAATTTTGTTTGTTCTATTTTTACAAAAATTGAATTATCATGGTATATTTTGAAATAAAAAATTATAAAAAAATCAAAGATGACAATTAGTTCACTACTTAGCGATCTACATAATATACCAAACAAAACACTATCTAACCTCAAATTTATGTATAAAACTAATAATAACAAATTTAAAGCTGAATCGTTTTTTCATTAAATTTTTACAGACATATTTAAATAATAAATTAAACATTTTAACTTGATTTTTGAAGTATTAGACGAGATAAAATTTTTAAAAAGTGCCTCTTAATATAATCCATATTAAACATTTTTTAACATACATACTTTAAATAAAGTACATTTTATAATTTGGTTTGTTCTATTTTTACATAAAATTGAATTATCATGGTATATTTTGAAATAAAAAATTATAAAAAAAATCAAAAGATGACAATTAGTTCACTACTTAGCGATCTACATAATATACCAAACAAAACACTATCTAACCTCAAATTTATGTATAAAACTAATAATAACAAATTTAAAGCTGAATCGTTTTTTCATTAAATTTTTACAGACATATTTAAATAATAAATTAAACATTTTAACTTGATTTTTGAAGTATTAGACGAGATAAAATTTTTAAAAAGTGCCTCTTAATATAATCCATATTAAACATTTTTTAACATACATACTTTAAATAAAGTACATTTTATAATTTGGTTTGTTCTATTTTTACAAAAATTGAATTATCATGGTATATTTTGAAATAAAAAAATTATCAAAAAATCAAAAGATGACAATTAGTTCACTACTTAGCGATCTACATAATATACCAAACAAAACACTATCTAATCTCAAAATTATGTATAAAACTAATAATAACAAATTTAAAGCTGAATCGTTTTTTCATTAAATTTTTACAGACATATTTAAATAATAAATTAAACATTTTAACTTGATTTTTGAAGTATTAGACGAGATAAAATTTTTAAAAAGTGCCTCTTAATATAATCCATATTAAACATTTTTTAACATACATACTTTAAATAAAGTACATTTTATAATTTGGTTTGTTCTATTTTTACATAAAATTGAATTATCATGGTATATTTTGAAATAAAAAAATAAAAAAAATCAAAAGATGACAATTAGTTCACTACTTAGCGATCTACATAATATACCAAACAAAACACTATCTAACCTCAAATTTATGTATAAAACTAATAATAACAAATTTAAAGCTGAATCGTTTTTTCATTAAATTTTTACAGACATATTTAAATAATAAATTAAACATTTTAACTTGATTTTTGAAGTATTAGACGAGATAAAATTTTTAAAAAGTGCCTCTTAATATAATCCATATTAAACATTTTTTAACATACATACTTTAAATAAAGTACATTTTATAATTTTGTTTGTTCTATTTTTACATAAAATTGAATTATCATGGTATATTTTGAAATAAAAAAATTATAAAAAAAATCAAAAGATGACAATTAGTTCACTACTTAGCGATCTACATAATATACCAAACAAAACACTATCTAACCTCAAATTTATGTATAAAACTAATAATAACAAATTTAAAGCTGAATCGTTTTTTCATTAAATTTTTACAGACATATTTAAATAATAAATTAAACATTTTAACTTGATTTTTGAAGTATTAGACGAGATAAAATTTTTAAAAAGTGCCTCTTAATATAATCCATATTAAACATTTTTAACATACATACTTTAAATAAAGTACATTTTATAATTTGGTTTGTTCTATTTTTACATAAAATTGAATTATCATGGTATATTTTGAAATAAAAAAAATATCAAAAAATCAAAAGATGACAATTAGTTTACTACTTACTATACTATATAATATACCTTACTTTACTATATAATATACCAAACAAAACACTATCTAAAAAAATCTCAAATTTATGTATAAAATTAATAATAACAAATTTAGAGCCATTTCCTCATAAAACAATATTGTGCTGTTGCTGCACTGTTCCATTTTGTTTTGAAATCCTTATTTATTTACTACTACCATACAGAACAAGTCCATTTACAGGTAGAGGTCTAAAACAAGATAGATCACAAATACAAAAAAAAACTAAAAGGGAACATAAAAAGAAAAACAAGAAATAAAAATATTAAAATACAAAAAACCAGTAAGGCCAATTATAAAATATGGATAAAACAGAGAAGCCAGCAAAAAGTGTACAAAAAGAAAAAATAATTAATAGGACAAGATAGCATATTTTCTGAAACTCAATATAAGATATAATCAGTATACATACAAATATAATTAGACAAATAAGGATATAATGTCACATTTTAACTGAAGAAAAGTATCAAAGAAAATATCGCTATGAGAGGGCAGATTATTTACTAGGTCAATGAAATGATAAATAGATTGGTTATTAAGATAATTTTGGAAATAGTGAGTTTTACTTAAGACAATTTTATTACGGGTAATGTGTTTAGGAGCATAAAAATTTAGTAATGGTACTAATGACGGACAATCAATGTCATTATTTGAAATATCGTAAAAAAAATTTAAAAACACAGACTGATCTACGACATTCGAGTGTACATTTCTGCAAACTAAATTAATACTAAACTAATACTATTAACTAATACTAAAAATACTAAATATAAAATATCTTAAATATCCGCGGTTTTTACCGCGCTTGGGAGTAAAACTGAAAAAACCAATAAAATCGCGGAAATTAAGAATGAAAACTAGAAATTTACGTCATCAGAAAAATTAATTAATTAATAACACTTATTTAATTCCGGTAAGGCAGTACTTTCGGCACATTTAACTAAATATGCGTAAACGGTAAATCTTCAATTTAAAAATACATACAAGTTAGTAAAGTAACATCCAAGATATACATAATATATAAAAATTAATATTCAAAACAATAAAAAAAAGGACAATATGCTAAAAATAGTAAATAATAAACAAAATTTACAACATGAGGGCTGTTTAAAATTAGCAAAATCGCAAGCCAAAAGTTTTTTTTATTTGTTAGCCAAAATGGCGATATTAGCCATGTCTGGCAATCCTAAATAGGCCCAAGTTACTCAAACAACGCCAAGCCCCAACACAAACTAAGAATTTAAATTTCTAATTATTACACTGAAAAATAATTAGCAGTTTTTAACTTGTTTTAAAAGTTTAGAAAGTACAAATAGAATTTACTTTAATTTTTCGCCGAAAAATTTACACAAAATCTACAAAAACCTTTCGGAAACACAAAGAACAACACAAAAGAAATGGAACCGAAAATTCTGCAAAACGTGGTTTGATCATAACTTTGCAGTTTCTCCTCAAATATTTTCAACAAACGATACGATAAATACAAATTTAAATAATTAATAGAATATACGTACCTTCTATCTTTCAATATAAACGAAAATACAATAAAATCGCACGAAAACTCGAAAAAAAACACCAACACGACTCGCTCGAACTAAAAAACATCTAAAAAACAAAGAATGAAAGAATAAGAAAAGAAAATGGAAAATAGGGATGGATTACCAAATCCAGTTAAACTGAAAATCCGGTGGTGACAGTTAAACCTATAAAAACCGGTTATTTAATACATATACAACAGGAAAAAGAAGCAGTTAAACTGAGAACCAGTTTTTTTTTTACAAAAAAACGCACATCCCTGAGAAACAAAGCATGGAAACATCGAATCCAGTTTGAACAGGATAGCTCCACCCCTTGCGCGGTAACCAATAGGATAAAGGAAATCCAGGAGGGCTGCCAATCTTATTTTTTTTTCGTTTTGGTGAAGACGTAAGTCGCAGGATTTGGCTAACTTTCGCTCTTTTTGATTCTTCCATAAAATATTTTAAAAATTAAAAGTTAAGGTCAAGGGTTTCCAGACTTGGCTAACTTTCTCCGTTTTCGCTATAATTGTTTTTTAATGAATAGATGGCAAAATTGAGAGGTGTCAGATTTCGCAAATTTTCGTCATTTTGACCACCAAGCTAATAAAAAATAATTAGCACAACAACAGTTTTTGTTTTGGTTAGTGATTTGGCTAATTTAGAAAAGCTTTTATTCATTTGTTTTTGTTCCATCTGAAACATTTTAGTGTTTTTTGTTTTAGTTTTTAAGTGTGAATTTGCATTTTTAGAGATATAGAGATTAGAAAATCTGTGTGTAACCGAGCCTGAAAAAATACGTATTTAGACCAGGCAACGAAGGCTGAAAAAAGGGTATGGAGGGAAAGTTTTATAACGCAATTTTTGACTTTGTAACTGTTTTTTGTAGCTTTGTGGTACCGAATAATATTATTCGGTTAACGGGGTTCGGCTGTACTATTATTTTACACATAATATAAATAACATATTTAAAAATTTTGACGGTCTGATATTTTCTTTTTTTCTATACTAATTCAGTTGATTTTTTTTTAAATGTAAGAATAGAAATTATGTAATAGAAAAATACTAATATGGTTACTATACTATAATACTAATAATTAGCTTTTTTTTAACGGAAACTTTATTGCGTAATCTGGGGCTTTGTTGCCAATTACAATTATAACGCTCTTTCTTTGTAAAGTCACAATGGTTTTTTTTATACCATTTTTGTACGTTGTTTGAATGTAGTTTCGGTTTCATTTCTAAGCTTTATCTCAATGTTAGTGTCCCCACCTTTCCAAAACTAAGACTATGTTTGATTGGCTGTTTTACCTGTCTCACCTGTGTTAGGGGCGGGACTATGCATCCGCCCTCCAATGGGAGTAAATTTCACGGGATTTAACGTAATAAATACGGTTTAGTAATCATAACATCTTTCTTGGTCAAATGTTAACCTGAACTTTGTGCCTAAATAGTTTTTAAAAAATTGAATTTCAATTCGTGAATGCGCGAAATATTCAAAAAGTTTTCTTTTTATAATATCGTGCAAAATAATTAACTTTTTCAACTCAATAATCGTGGCAAAAGTGATGCTTTGAACGAAATCGTGTTACAAAGTTACTTTTACGCACTAGTGCGACAAATTAAATAAGAGCATCTGATTGGTTTAAAATTCTTTATTTGAGCGTGATATTTAATTCGGCGGCTTTGTGATTGGTGTAAAATTCTTTATTTGAACGCGTTTCTTTATTTGGCGTCTTAATTCCAATGCCAATCTAAGAAATACTTTTGCACCTGATTTTAAAATAATCATTAATATAAATAATCACCTTCAAATCATTTGAACGTGAAATTAAAATAATTAATAAGCCAATCAATAAATGCCAATTTAATAAATACTTTTTTTTGCACGTTTTTATTAAAAATAGTGTATGACAACACGTTGAAAATAGCCTTTTTTAAACTCGTGAATTTATTTCCCTCGCTCGTACCTAGCTCGTGAAATAATTTATTCAACTCGTTTAAAAAAGCCTTACTTTTCCCACTAGTTGCATAAATAACTATAGCTTATTTCTAGGGCATAAATTGTTTAATTTTCAAACAATGTTTTACTATTCTGAGTATCGCTCTTACACATCTTTCGAATGAAGAATTCAATTCTCAATTTGATTATTTCCCCAAATGTATTATCAATTAAGGCTCATTCGAAATTTTTTATTTAAAAAAACCCCTACAAACTTCAGGAATTTTTTCGATTTAAAACTAATGTAATGAAGGAGTATTTGTTTTGCTTAAAATATTAAAAAAACATTTTATGATTATTAATATTTTAAAGTTTCGAGTGTTTAATTTTCACTGAATGAGTACCTTTCACTTAATAATTTTAACTCTCACCCCCCTACCTCATCTCCTTCCCCGAAAAAAAATTGACTAATAAAAACTATAGAGTTGCTTGGCGACTTTCTAAATCAGTGGTTCCCAACCTTTTCTGTACCATCGCCTCGTATTTTAGGTTGATTACATCCATCGCCCCCTTTAATTTTTTATGTTATGTCTAATCATAATTTGAGTTAAAGTGTAACTATAAAACAGTTTTTATAACACTTACTACCGTTTATAAAAACAACCAAAGAGGCTTTATTCGGTCACTTTTAAATAAAATAGAAAAAACATAACACATATTTTTAACACATTTTTAAAGAACAAAAGTGAAATAATTAACTAAGATATTTTTACTGGTTTCTAGAAAATTTAAGAGAGTTTAAAGTAAAAATTGGCTGGTTTGTTAATGGTTAGAGAATGGTTTTACTGTACAAAGGTACAACATTATTTTAATTGTCCCCCTTTGAATACTCCTCGCCCCCTGATCGCCCTTCAAGTATTTTTTGCCCCCTTGATAACACAAAACGCCCACTTGGGGGCGATCACCCCCAGGTTGGGAACCGCTGTTCAAAATGTTTCACTTTGATATAACTTTCTTGGGTTCTTGGCCCTTCTTATGAAACTTTTTTTTGATTAGCTAATAAAAACTATAGGGCTGCTTAGCGACTTTCTAACTGTTTCACTTTGTTTCTCGCCAACTTTGACACTTCTAATGAAAAAGGTTGCACTAATGTAGGTGGTCCTATATGCAAGGGGAAAATTCGTCACACGACCTTTCCATGACCTCTAAACTCCCCCACCCCCGGAGGAGAATTGGTGAAAAACACGCAAAGTTCTTTGTCTCTACCGCAAAACGGTCGTCAAGCCCCTTGGGCCTATAACTTTACTCCCCAAAGTCCAGGGTTACCGAAATGAGAAGAAAGTTCCAGAAAATATTCCAGTTGCTACTGTCTGCTCAAACACTGCTCAAAATAGCCTAAATTTTCTATTATCTGCAATTGCGGCACGATTAAAAGAATATCCCGATATCCAAGAAGATGCGTAAAGTGAAAATAAAATATATTATGAAAGTGCGCAAAGCAACACCAAATAAGATTAAGAATCACCCCTATCCGGACGGTACTTTGATTCTGACTCACCAGATGGCACTACAATTTCCGCCAAATGATACATTTGGCGATTTAAAAAAAAGAGATGCGTTTCTCTTTCTGGAGAGTGGTGCACGGCAAGATTTCTTAATCATAAGATAAAGAGGATTCGATTGTAAAGAAGGGTAGACTAACGGATACGGGTTCTAGTACTCTTTTGCGAGCCGGGACGGTGTTCCGGAAATTTATTGGCGTATTGTTTGATTATTTCTCTTTTATTTTTTTTTTATTTGTTTAAAAAATATATTTATTTTGTAAATTGTGACGAACCCCTTGGCGGCAAATTCCAGATAGGACGGTGGCATAAATCTTAAGATCTTCAATCTTAAGATCAGTCAATTCTTTTCTGGTTTACTGGTATTAATATATTATATTTCTATTTATAATTACCGAGATGTGGTGCCATTATAAACTGCTCTAAAGTCATCCCTGTAAACTTCGGAATGCGAGTTTATCTTCGGCATATGAACAGTATCGTTTTTAAATCTAGTTCCATAATTTTAATTGTCGGCGTGGTAATCTTTATGTTTGTTAAAACTAATGGCCATACCAATGCAAAAGTGGAAACCCGATGCATAAAATATGTCGTTAGCTGTTTAAGGCAATAATAAGTCAGCAAGATACAAACAAACGCGGGTGTATGTGTAGCGTAGGTTATCGCTCGAAGGTTGCGTTATGTGCCGGCTCTGGTTCTGACCTCGTCACTTAACCGCTGCTCAAAACTACGAGGTGAACGTGTTGAAACTCTGTACAGCTAGGTAAAAATTTAGACAGCCTGAAAAGTTCCGGCAAACGATGGAAGGGGGAGACCAAATATATCATATGCATAAATATGACATAAGCCAAATATATCATATGTCGGTCCAACCCTGCAAGAGGGTTGGACCGACGGGTTGGATCCGGCCCAATACAGCTTTTCAGCGTCCTGCCTGCAACACAGAACAAATTCAAATTTCTCGTTTTATTATATATTTTCGTCCCGAAAGTGGCGAACGATATAACTAAACGGAAAAAGGAAGTATTTACGGAAATATTAAAATAAATTTTAAATTTTTTGTAATCTCCATTACAAACTTTGTTGAATTATATTAAAAGAAACTCAAGAAACTCCTTCACCGTGCCAACACACAATTTATTGTATTGAAAAGAAAAAAACTAGCTAGCTGCGTAGCCCACCTTGCAAAGAACCGTCATTGTGAATCGATTCTTTTTCTGAAGTTTTTCTTTCTTTTTCTGCAAATGCATGCAAAATGTATTGGGGCTCATGTAATGGCCGATTTCGTGATGCTAGTGGATCGACAATCTCAGGTACGCAGTAGTCCAAATAAAAAGTTTCCAATTTCGGTGTGATTTTCCTCCAAAATTCTTTTCTTTCAATTCGAAAAGTTAAGTTGTCATTTCGACACCAGAAAAACAAATCGCACCAATTTCTATTGGCCAATGCTAGCTGTCCTTGAATTTGATAAAAATATTGGTGTAATCTTGGCACATGCAAAGAGCCATTAGGACTTGCTCTAATACCAATGGCGTGTTTTTTACATGTTTCAACCAAACTGTTGGAATCTCTTGCGGAGTATGGGCATTTGACTTCGACCAGTCCATCTGTACCAACTAAACCGTCTGGTGCTGAACAAAGAAAGGGCTTATCTGGGCAGATGAACATCCCGCAGCGTTCCACTTTTACGTTATTTTTTATTCAATATTCTTTCAGTACAATGTTTTCATTCGCTCTACCGTACTCCATAGACTTAGTAAATATATTATCCTTGTATAATATTCTTTTTACCAAGTTGGAGCTGAGGGTAGTTGCTCTTCGTTGAACGACGTCCTTAAACATTGTTGAAGGTATTCTTTTGCATCTTTCTCGTCTCCATATCTCTGACGTGGCTTGGGTTCGAGTTAAAGGTTCGTATTCATCCCTTGATTTCACTTGTAAAGATCAAAGGTGTGCAATTGTTTTCACCCGAATCGCTGCAGCATCCAAATCAAGAACATTCGGATCATCACCATGATGCTCATCGCCCCCGCGACTGATATGATCAGCTAGCTTCCTTCTTTTTCTTTTATTGGTGTCAGGAAAGAGGGATTTTCTTTTAAGTTTCCTAAGTGCTTCAATATTCCGCTTGTGCAGCAATTTCCTATGGGGTGATTTAGGGCTTTCTCCGACCAATGCCTTATTCACTAATTACTGCCATTTAAGAGATGGTTCTTGAAAAGCTAAAGCAGCAACATTGGATCTTCTTTCAATTGATCCCCCTTTAGAAAAATCGATTCTTTTGCCACCAGTTGTTTTGCATAATTGACTCATGTATATTTATGCCGGATTGTTTGTCAAATTGTAAATCAGAGTGTTTACAACAAGAGACAAGAATTCTCCTGATCTCTGCTTGGATTGCAGAAAGCATACTAGTGACTTGCTAGTGACAGTTCGTCGATTTGTTCATTTGATGGCTCTTGCTCTTGTAAATTAGACACTGATAGTTATTTGATTACAAGCCTCACTCCCGCCAGTCTGTACATTCGTTCTGCAACGAGCTTCCTACATTGTACACCTTTGGAGCCGGGAAATCTTGACGTGTTTTTTTGCAACTTTTCAAGGCCTCTAAAATAGCGTCGGACTGCGTGATTGGCACATTCAACTTTCAGTACTCTGCCACCATACGACACATGTTCTTGTACATTGCTCATTAGGTTCGTGTCCCCATCTCCAACAATTCTGGTGCAACGAATGTGGTATTTGCTCTCCAAGTGTTTCATGTCATTAACTATTATGTCTGCTTCCATTGCTGTCGATGGCCCAGGCCAGTTTTTTGTGCATGTGTGTGGCTTGAGAGGGCATCCCTCTTTGTTCACTTGGCATACCAAACACACTTTGTTTCGTGAATTTATAAATAAGATCTTTTGCGTCAAGGTTCCTATAATGACGGCCACACCATTCGACGCATTATATCCATGACCATAAGAACGTTTACACACACCACCGTCTACTATAACGCATATATTGAAGTAGCCATCAAGATCAATATCGCCTCTTTCTTCGGCTAATTTTTTCTCTTGCTCAATTTCCCTGATAAGCGAGTCTTCCTTGCACGATTTTACTACTTCTCCAGCAAATTTTTCACAAGGAGCAAAAGTGTTCTGGGCCATATATGACATGTTCATGATGCTAAACTTTTGCTCTTCAAGTGAATACCCACTTCCGGTAACAAGAGCTCCCAAAACGGCAAGTAGGTTGAACGAGCGTTTTTCTATATCAGTCGTCACTTTTGCGGTACATTTGCAACGGGATTTGTTACAAATAAAATAATAATCAAAAATTAATCCTCTTTGAACTACATTCTGAAGTACCATCTTGCCTTCAAATGTGCAGTTGAAAGGTTAGGTTAGGTTTGAATTATCGTCGCACTAGAGCTACACGAGGGCTATTGGCGACGGGCATCGTATTTTAGAACCACAGTCAAGTGACGGCAGTTAAAAGAATGTTTTTCCAGTTTTCTAGCCTGAGAAATTACGTGAGCTACATCGCAAATGACCCTATTTGAGGGATATGGGCTTTTCCCTTATACTTTCAACATGTTCAATAATTAGTGGAGGAAGATCGTCGTCACTTGAAGGTTCGAGATCGTAATCGTTGTTAGTTGGAGAAAGACAGGCCTTCGGTTTATCTTCCATCAGCGATCCATTGAGTTCGGAAGTTAATGGCTCTAATGTCATTTCACCGTCATTCAAACTTGGGATTAATACGCCTCTAGAAATCCTGAAAATATAAATAATTTATGTTGTTTAGAAAGTGCTCCTCTCTCTATAAATTGAAACCGGAAAGCCATCCCAAAACACAATAACAAATTAAAAAGAAAAACTTAAGAACAAGAAGTCTATTTCAAAGTTAAAAAAATCGGCATTATATTTATCTGAATCTCATACTCTGACGGTAAACTAGATCCCACTAAAACGATGCGTAGTTCTTGTGCAAGAAAATCTCTAATTCAACCAATTTTTCAATCAGTCGACTCAGAATGTTGTTTATCAACTGAATAGAGGCTGATAAATCGTTGGTGTGAACTTTTTTTGTCGCAGCTGTACGCTAATAGCATCAAACAAAAAAAATACAAAACATTATTACGTTCGATTTTTTCGATTTCTAGTACGCCTTCTTCTTTGACTAGTTGAGACCTTTCCACGTTTTTTCGGACGTCTTTTATTATGCACAACACTTTTCTCCATTGAAAGTGGTGGTGTCATTTTTAATTCTGAAGACCAAATTCTGAAAAAAGTTATTTATGTATTATATTATTATAATAGTAGATTCGAAAAAGTAACTGCCACTTATAACCAGTTCCACACAAGATTTATACACAAGAAAAAATCAAGCAAAAACACTATTTAGTTCTAATTCCAACTTTTAAATACCAAAATTGTTTATTTTATTTAATTTTCTTGTGCATAAATGATTAATTATGCTTATCGTTTTTAATTTCTCTGCAGCTAGAAAAATTGTTAAGTAGGTTCCTGATGGATAAAACTAAGAATTTTTTTTAAGGGCCATTTAATAAAATTAAGGAATTCTTAAATGCCCTTAAAATCCAAAATACAGAGTTCTTAAGACTTGACCCGTAGGATCCTGTAATTGAGTAGGCTACATAAGAGCAAAAAAAGTCCTCGTCCCTGATTAATCAGAAGCTATTCCACCAAGAATATAGAATAAAACAATTAAAACACCTTGGAAATATGACGGTTAGAACGTAATTTAGAAAGAGGGTACGGACAGATACACAGACAGGAGGACAAAAAGTAAAAATGTTAGGTCTTTTGATGTTATAGGTATCTTTAAAATAAGAATTTTTAAAATCTGACGGTTAGAACGGAAATGAAAGGGATTACGGACAGGCAGATGGACAAAAAGTATCAAAGATAAGTATCTGATGTCATCATTTCAAAAAAAAATAGAAATCTGATGGTAGAATGTAGGTGTTGGTGCATGTATTTTCCGGTTTGTGTGCTTGATCAGGGACCCGCTTATAAACCTTCGTCAAGTAAGACAGACACTAAAACTTTTTCCTGACACAGAGAAAGAAAGTACACCCAGGGCGAATGCGGGAATCGAACCCGCACCCGGTAAAGTACGCAGACTGTTAGCGTAATGGACTACGATCAAACTCACTAGGACACCCGGGCCTCAAGGTGATGGCTAGAATGTAAGTTTGGTTCTGACAAACAGACAAACGGAAATCTCCACGATGTTAACACCCTACTGACCTTTTTTTTTAATTCTTTAGAATTAAAAAAAAAGCTATAAGTAGGCTAAAAATAATTTATTTCTTCAAGGGCTATTGGCGGTGGACCTCGCAATTTAGAGCCGCGGTCAAGTGAAGAGGTCGACACCCCAGCCTATTATATAAAAAAAATTCTGATTTTAATCGAATATAACGTATCGGTTTTAACAATTTTTCTGGTCAAGAACAAGAAGAATACTTTAGAGTTTATATAAGGGCAAATATTACAATATCTATAAAAACAATGTCAAAACAAGGGGCTCCAATATTCATGAATATTCAATTTCCAGGTTGCACATCAAAATCGCTGTGTTATAGTATCAAACCTGACTACAACTAAAGTAATCAAGTTTAAAAGTCACGCCAATTCCTTGACAGGATTTTTCATGAGCTCCGCCCACTTTTCCCACTTTTCGTTTTTGTGGTTTTAGGGTTACACTTCAAACGACTTACAAGTTGGCTGCTGTTTTACTTCTACGATTTGGCGACCTTTATTTCTGTCTGAAATTCCGATAAAATCATAGTTTCTCGTTTGTAATAAACGTTTTTGTCATAAAAAGTACTTGAAATGCAAAAGCATCATTTAAATTCTGTCTTAACATACAAAGATAATACATAAGTGAATTGTTTAGATTTATTAAAAAAGATTTGTATCACTTAAGCCAATTTGTCCTACAGATGTCGCCACGATTCTTAAAATGATGATTTTTTTTAAAAATTAATAATTAAAAAACTGGTAGACATTTTTCTTTCAAATCTTTTTTAAACTGTCTTTCATTCCTATTTGCATATCTGGTGCAAAAAAATCATACGTTAAAAAAATACTTTACCAGAAACTATGATTAGAAAAATAAAGCATTACGTCTATAGGACTGACAGTCCCTCTTAAAAGAAGTATACATTTCTAAAATGATTTCAATGAAAAAAAATATATAAAAAGTTACTCGACGATGTTGAAATTTAAAATGAGCAAGATGAGTTTAATATGAAATCGAAGCATATTCTATCAGATTATATGTTTGTTACTGGTCATTAACTGCGGATTACTGACATCTTTCTCATATTATGTATTTAATACTATGCTAAAAGTTTATTGTGTTTTAAGTTTAGTTATTGTTTTGTAGTTTTAGCTCTTAGTACGCTCGGACAGCATCTGCTTCAATTTCATATTTAACCTTTTATCAAAACAGTTTGGGATAATGATTTAAATTTTTATTTTTGGGGCTGGAGAGCCCAGTCGGTTAGGCATTCGCCTAACATGCGGAAGGCCCCAGGTTCGGGTCCGGGCATCGCTAAAATAACTGCCGAGGCCCGTGCAGCCAAAACTGTCCGACGAATAATACCCCGTGTGGAGAGAGTGCACGTTAAATATCCTTCAAAGTCCTAACGCTGCGTACGATTTCGCCCTTATAACGGTTGCGTTGGGTGCCCACTCAGGTGTCGGCTCGGCACTTGCCTGTGGTTCTAAAATACGACGCCCGTTGCCAATAGCCCTCGTGTAGCTCTAGTGCAACGATAATTCAAACTAAACTAAACAAAGTGGATTCATAACCAGCCAAAATGGCTAAAATTAGCCAAGTCTGACAACCCTTTCCGAAACAGTCATGAAACTGTCAACATCATCTTCAGCAAGCCATCCTGCAAACCCTGGTAGCCATAACAACTGTAGCAAAAAAAACCAACAAGAAATAAGAAGCAGGTGTCCGCTGATAAGATAAAAAGATGTCTTTCACACCCCATTTCCTCATGGTTAATTTTGACCTTGAGGGATAGAGAACGGGATACATACGAATTTGAGATGTTCGCGAAGAAAGAAAAATTTGGTGAAAAGTTTTGAGTTAGCAATTGATATACACTGCTCTAATGATTCCATTTGGAATCATCAGCTTGCGATTGTTTTTTTCTCATTAAGTTGAGCTTGCACTTATTTATCGTTTGATGGAAGAATCATGTCTTTTGAAGAATTAAATAATGTTGGTTTTAATTAAATGAAAATATGAAAGACATGGTAAAATAAAATTCACTCCCAAAAACTTTTATGAAATAAATTGACCCTAAATTCTTAACGCTTGCATTCTTAGATGTTTGAAAATTCCTAATAACTTTTTTTAACAAATAAAGTTCTGAAAAAATAGTTATAATTTATTCAAAAGTTACGATTCCAATCCCCCCCCCCCTTAAATTCTATTGTTAAAAATAGATTTTTCCCCCCTAATTTTTATCATATCATTATGGATGTATAATGAAACTATTTCACAAATTTTAGAATAAAAAATAAAACGTTGAAACTGAGAGGGTAAACAAAAGTACGCGAAGTGCTCCCCTAATTGTTTTGAGCAGTGTACATTCAATATGCCTTTGGGATGTGTGCATCATTTAAAACATATTGCCAACTTTTTTTCAACACATTTTCGTAAATAGCCGAAACTGTTAGCTAGTTAACTGATTTTGAAAAGCCCTCAGATTGTTATCTATGATTCATTTTAAATCGTTTTTATCATATTTATGCTATTGGAAGAGTGGACCAGACATACTGGATTTCGCAGTGCAGTACTACTTTTTAGGTGTTTGCATGTTTCAAAAGGTCTTTGTTGTTGTTGTTGTTGTCGTAAAACCTTGTTCTTCTGTGTTGACGGAATTCGGAAATGAAAACTATTTTGTAAGCCACGTTTCTCCGGCTGTATTGAAAAGTTTTTCAAAGTTTTTTTTTTTTTTAATGATAAATGTAGCTGACTTACAGGGCTCTATAATCCCACTTTTTTTTTAAAAAATGGCTTAGAAAATTTTGTGTAAAATTATATTTACAATTTAAAAAATATTCGAACTCATTTTAAAAAACGGGATTATAGAAACCTGTAAGTCAGCTACATTTATCACACAAAAAACCCGTTTGTAAAAATATTCAAAAATTCCGGAGAAATGTAGCTTGTAAATTTTTTTTTCTACTTTGGGATTGACACAAATGCACTTTGGTTTAGAGACCCGCGGTCATTCGGGCTTAAAATTGCCCTAAATTGACCCCCTATAAGTCTAAGAATTGGTGTTAATTGGTCATTTCCTGTCTAGGTATAGCATCTCAATTCTCACTCAACGACCGTCCCCGAAGGAAGTCACAGAAACATTGCCGACACCACATGTCCCCCGTTTAGGAAAAAACCCTGAGGGGTTTACCAACAAAACTGACCTTTTCGGAAGCAGAAAAAAGTCCGCCGCTAAAAAGGACAAGTAGGTTGTAAGAGAATCTGTCACTTAGCCCGCTTCCACACAGCCTTAGGGCCAAAACTTGTCATGGTTAGGCCCTGCGCCCCAAATGTACCTGGGCCCCAGATGTAGTTCACAATCCACCCTCCAAAACAGGGCTGGATTTACCAATAGGCCCGGGCCTAGGGGCGCAAAATAATCCCGCATTTTTTTTGTCAGAAAATTTCCATAAAATGTTATAGACTACAATCCAATGTTATAGATTTAAATCCGATTTCGTATAAATGTCTTTTTTTTAAACCAATTTCGTATAAATTTATGATTTATTAGGAGTAAAATGTATTGTATATGTATATCTGTAAGTTAATGAGTATTAAATGGTTTAAACTAATTTTAATAACTCGTTGTCCTATTTATTTATAGCTTATATACCAAAATTTAGAAACAGTTGATTCTCTCATTATTTTATTTAATTAATTTTACTTCACGATGAATTAGAATAAATTCAAATTATCTTCACAAAGACCTTTCTGAGGTCAAATTTTTCCTTCCTTTACGATGGTGTGAAGAGGGGGCGACAAAAAACCACGGGGGCATAAAATCTAAATCCGGCCCAGCTCCAAAACGAGTCGAAAGCAATCCATTTTTGATTTTCGACTCCATCGCAGGAATGTTTTGGCAAGGGTAACAGTAAAATGTTACAGTCCAGATAGATAAAAGAATTACTCATTTGTATCTAGAGAACAGATCTAGAGTTTCTAGAGTTTTTAATCTGGCGGTTGGAAATTCTTTTATTTTTAGAATGTTTTGACGAAAAGGGAATGAGAAATATGTAAAAAAAAAAGAAAAGTGCAACTCGCCATAAATTCGACAAACCTTATCACTTGACGCCCAATAATTGCTCTCAGGCGTTGCTACGAGGATAATTTTGTTTATCATTGAATGGGCGCAGCACTATTTTGTTTTTCATTTTCCTTCTGCCTTGTCATCTCTGTTTTAGAGGATGTTGAGTCTAAAAGTGAGGCACATCTGCGATTAAAACAAATCTCTCATTACACTAATCGCCAGATTAGATTCAAAGAGTATAACCCAGAGTAATAAATTCGAATCTACTAGTGGCAAATGCAGAAAAAAATGTGGTCTGCAAATC
>JAFNEN010001857.1:0-22133 GCA_019343175.1 Oedothorax gibbosus
GCAAGTGTACGTGCTATCTGGGTACTCGGTAAAATATGTAGCACTTTGCATACCAGCATTAAATCCGGCAATTTTCTCTCTTTCATGGACTCAAGGCCATTATTCAACTCGTTCCATAAACTTCTAAGCTTTGCTATGTGAGTCGAAACATCTTCTCCTTGCATCCAACTAAAAGCGAAAAATTCTGTACATATTTTGAACAATTGATCCTTTGAGCTTGCTTCAAACTGTTGCTTTAATGCATCAAATGCTTGATAAGCTGTTTCCTTGTCCATAATTTTCTGATAAACTGTGTCTGTGACAGTGCTTGTGATCATTGACTTGGCATAGCTGTTGGCTTTTCGGTAAAAATCGCTTTTTTCCTTATGTTGCTTTTTCTCAGCTTCTGTAGCTAAAGGCTCTGGTTTCTGCAGTTTTCCGTCGATAGCATCGATTGCGCCCTCGTGATAATCCAGCACATCGCGAATCTTGCGTTTCCAAATTGGCCAATCCTTATCGCCAATCAATGGCCTAATGTGCCGACTAAAATCCATTTTCAGCTATAAATTCTTTAACTAAATCGTAAACAACGTTGTCTGAAATTACTTGCGCTTTCTTCCGCACCGAATATCGGCCTGCGACGTGAGTCTCTTCTCAATGGCGGCTTCTATCGCTTCCACAACCAAGCAGTATGGCGACGACAGCTGTTCCCGTGAAATTTGAATCGGCCGAAACTATCTTCTAAGAAATCAGTCCTTGTTTACATGTACGCTAGTTGAGCTCGTGCAAACGCCCATAACCTATTGAAGTTATGTGCTATTTAGGTTCTTATTTAGCAGAGAGGTAAACAGACAACATTCTTAGAGATGTAACCGAAGTTTTATTAGAAACCGAAAAGAATTATCTCGAGTAGAATAAAACAGTATACTCTAGCGGCGAGATATACAAAAACGTTAACACACGTTACAGTTATTTCTCACAGCTGGAAGCTCCACGAAGGCTAGAAATAGTCAAACATAAACCAGTGCACAAACGTGCTGGATCGAGGTGATCACACAGGGAGGAGGGAGAGGCCCATAATATACGAATTGAAGTATTGCCGTCAGAATTTCGATTGCGAACAAAACCCATTGCATTGGGCATTCTTTAGAAACTGCTGCTCTTGTGGTGTTGTCTGGTGTACTAGTTAGATGAAGAAAAAGTAAGATGAAGTTTCATTTTCAATGTTTTATAAACAAATATTTTGCTTAAATATCCTGTATAGACTTTAGATGCTTAAATAACTTTTCAAAGAAAATTTCTGGAATTACATTTTACAGGAAAAAATATGTTTATTAAAATTAAACTTTGCTTTTGCAACATGTGCAAGCATTTAGAAGTCTGTAATAATCTTTTCCTTTTGTTTTGTGATTGTTGATTAAAGGAAGACATGTCCTTCCTATTATAATATGCATGTCCTATTATGATTGCAGTTTCTTACATTCAATTTTGCATCGTGGTTCAATTGTGCATTGTGTTGTGTGTGATTTCAATAACGTTTGGTTTTAGGTTGTATATTTTTGGTTTAGGTATATTATTTTGTATATATTTCTTATGTATATATTACTTTGGTTTTTAGGTAAAATCTATTTCCAAAATGTCCTGTGTAGATTTGGATGTTACAATAAATCTTCGAAGAAAATTGCTGGTATTACGTTTCACAGGTAAATACACTTTTATTAAAATTAAACAGCTTTTGCATCACGTGCAAGCATTAAGTCTGTCGTAATAAATCCTTCTGTTTTGTGATTGTTGATTAAAGGAAGTCTATTATAATATGTTTGTAAAACTGATACTAATTTTTAAAAAATTAAGCTACGTCTTTTTGTAGCTATGTAGTTGCAGTATTAGCATGATTGTAGTTTTATACATTCAAGTGTGCATTGTGTTAATTTTTGGGTAATTCCATGTTAATCAAATCATAAAATAATATTTTGGGCCTTGACCTCTTGGATTTCAATAACGTTTGGTTTTAGGTTGTATATTTTGGGTTTTGGTATATTATTTTGTATATATTTCTTATATATAAATTACTTTGGTTTTGGTTTCTAGGTAAAATCTATTTCCAAAATGTCATGTGTAGCCTTTGGATGCTACATACAATAACTCTTCAAAGAAAATTGCTGGTATTACGTGTCACAGGTAAATACACTTTTATTATAATTAAACTTAGCTTTTGCATCACGTGCAAGCATTTAGAAGTCTGTCATAATAAATCCATATGTTTTGTGATCGTTGATTAAAGGAAGAAATGCCCTATATAACATATTTCTAAAACTGATACTAATTTTTGACATGTATAATATAATAAGTTTTTCATTGCATTTTGAGAGACAAGCAAAAAAAAACCCCGCACAACCACGGTTTTTGGGTAAGGGTCATCCAGAACCAAAGATTACAGAATAATTAGTGCGGCCGCTACACGCAAAACATTGACCATCAATACAGAAATATAGCTGGCAACACTTTCAAGAATTTATTGCATGGTTTAGTTTATTTAATTCATTTAAGTTAGGCATTTTTCATTTTGAGTTACGTATTTTAATTACATTTGAATCGCTAAATGTAAAAAGGTACTACTTTCACTAAAATGTTAAAATAAGAAGCATAGTAGAAGATTCGCCAATGGACTTGGGCCCTTGTTTACATTTAGCAATTCATTTGTTGTTAAAAAATTAGGAACAGCTATATAGTGTTATTTTCTGTTTTCTAAAACTTTTCTTGTTACCAAATTTTAGGTTTCCAAAAGAGGAAATTTTAAGAAAAGAATGGGTAAAAGCTGTCAAAAGGGACAATTGGAATCCTTCAAAACACAGTGTACTTTGTTCAGAGCATTTTGAAGAATCAGATTTTGATAGATGTTCCGCGTTACGTGTTTATTTAAAGCCAAATGTTGTGCCTTCTGTTTTCAAAGTACTATAAATGACTATAAAAGGACTATAATGTTTAAAGGACTATAAATGAACTTTAAAAAAAAATTGTGTATTAAAATTATTTTGTTGTATTAATAATTGTGTATAATTTATGTCATCATTTTTGGGCTTAAAAATTCGTAACTTAAGTTCAAATTTTAGCTCATTAATTATTGTTAATTTATAATTTTAAAGCTCTTATACCCTTGAATTTCTTAATGTAATTGACCTCTTCTCTCAAAATGGTTTTTTTTTTAATATTGGCAAATGTAAGTTTATTTAAAGCATTTAGTTAGCAAACTATTTAAATCACAACTAAATAAAGAATCAATAAGAGCTATTTATTCTGTCTTTTATATCACTTGTGAACTACTGAATTGTTTTTTTCTTATTCCTTATAGAATTTTGAAGGGTTTTTTTTGTTAATTTTATAGTAATTATGTTTACATTCTACCTATGTGTTATATTCTTACACATTACTCTTGTGCTTAGAGCCAGAGGTAACTTGGTTGTGTTTTCTTTAATTGTGTCGTCAATATAAACAGAAGTCTTCAAATGTCTTCTAGGCAAATGTTAATTTCGGTTTCATTAAAAACACTTTTTCAATGTGACTCAGTTCCTATTTTACTTTTTGATTTATTGTTTATGTATAATCCAAGAAGGCAGAGCAAGTGATTTTAGATAGATTTTTTAATAACTAAATGGTTATTTTATAACACATATTTAAGTTTATCTGAAAGTTAGAGAGCTTATTTGTTTTCCAAATGAATTTTTAAAAACTATCGTGAAAATTAGGTGTTGCATGTTTGAATATACAGTCCTTGAAAATCTAGAAATATATCCTTGAATGATTCATTTCGTTAATATTATAAGGCATAGTACCTTGCAATTAAGACAAAACATTTTATTTTACCGTTGTGTTTGAGCAAAACCCACACTTCAATGAATATATGTATTATAAATAGATTTTAATTAATTTTAATGTATAATTATTATATTTTAATTAATTTAAATGGATAATTAGTTAGCTCCCATTAATTAAAATGGTTGAAAATAGGTCTTAGCTCCTCCAAAACCAATTTCTGGATCCGCCAATTATTAAACCAAGACTATCTTTCACACTCCATGCTTTCACCTCATTCGTCTGCATTGCCGATCTTGAAAACCGAAACTCATTATGCATCCCAAGATGCAATGCGGCGTTGGCTTCTTTTGTGCGCTACTGCGCAGGTACTGGGGCCTCTCCTTACCCCTCTCTCCTCCCTGGATCACACGGGAGGAGCCGACCCTAGCCTTTGGAGCCTCTGGGTTCGGGTTAAAATCCCGATAAGGCATGGATGTTTGTGTTTGTCGAGTATATGCGGAGTACGTGCTCGTTAAATCTGTTGGGTCCGAAAGTCCTCCAAGTTTCCATACCAAATCAATACCTCTGGGGGTGACAAGCCAATTCTGGGGATCCTCTAGTTGGCCTCTGTCTCTAAAAATTAGATGGATCCACTTATGTGTGCGTGTTGTCTGTTGTGTCTGTCTTACTTGACGAAGGTTTATAAGCGGGTCTCTGACCAAGCACACAAACCTGAATATATATGTCTACCAACCAACCAACACGGGAGGAAATACAGTAACCTAAATCTAGGAATGTACATCAGCGCAGGGGCGCTATATGGCAATGTTTATCTACTTTTGGCGACTACAAAGAATTGTGTAGGATTGAAACAATTTGCTGTGTTGTGTTGTTTATATACTGATGAACGATGTAAATAATTATTTTTTTCTTAATGACACTAAATATTATTATAGTTATTCAAATCGTAATTGAAAATATAATTGTTATAATATGAATTATATATTATAGCGCAATTAAACATATTATAATATGCTTTCGCCTGCATTATGGGGCACATTTTACGAACCGGGTGTTTAGAATTTTGTTTCCCACTTTCGATAATGCTATTTTTATGATATGTTACGCGGAAACTAGTTTAAAAAAATTCCCTGATTGTAAGTCGGTTATTAATCTACCAGTGCTCTATTTAATCCCAGGCCTGGTTAAGTCCTTACGCTTCCACCAGGTCTGGGATTAAATAGAGAGTTTGATATTTTCATTTTATGGAGTGGTGCAATTAATATAAATAATAATTTTGGCAGTCAAAGTAAAAAAAAAATACCATTTGAATATGTAAATTGTTGTTGTACACCCAAACCAGTTGTTGGACAAATGGGTGACATCGCAGAATGGGCACCTGACACTTTATTATGTCTGTGGTTGTCACTATAAACAATTTCATTGCGTGGAGTTTCGTTGCCGCGTAATAGTATGTCATAGAAATAGCATTATTGATCTCTTTGTTCTTGATGCGTTATATCCGCAGCGAAAGTGTAAAATTGAGTAACGCTCCCTCCAGCTCAGGTGCCAGCCTCGTTACTTGACTTAAATTATCTAAATTCAGATTTAAAATTGCATTTTGTATAGTCTGTAATAATGTGCTTTGATGTCGCGTAAAGTTCATTGTGTTGTTTTATAAAGAGTGCGAGTCCTTAAAAATTCGAGCAAAACTATTTGTAATATATTAAAGTAAATTGGGGGCAGGTTAATTTCTTACATGCATACCGGTTCGTTGTACTTTAAATTTAATTAGCAATATTACGATATAGTTATAAAAAAATACATTATTTTATACCTCATAACATGTCGATAACGCGTAACGTGCGTTAAAAACGTATTTCAGATAGAATAAATTTTAAGAATTCAGTTTGGTTGCGCATATCATTGTTGCGACATGTGGAATTATGATGCGCAAATCTACTATTAAAAATTTTGTTACAAAAAAGCATTTATTTAAAGAATAACTTACAAAATTAAGTTTTGTAGGTTTCTTACATTCGAAATTCACGCTAGGGCACCTTTGGTATACTCTAGAGCCAGGCCTTAACTTATAGGGGGGAGGGGGGGGGGAGCCTCCCCCCCAATAATTTTACAAAGGGCGCCACTTTGGGCACCGTTAGGCGCCCAAAAAGGCGCCCTCTTTAACTTTTTTAACAATTCACTTTTTAAACAATTATTTAACAATAATACGTAATTGTATCATTATTTTATTTTCTTATTTCCCCTCAATAATTTTTTAGAGTGCTATTTTAGCTTAAAATGGCACCATATGAATGGCGCCCTCCCTAAGATTTTATGATAAACAACAGAAGCTTAAACTGGTATGAAGAACATACTGATATTTTTCAGTTTGCACTATCTTTTTCTGCCCCCGAATGTAACTGGATGTTGGACCAGCTGGACTAAGACACAAAGACAGTCTAGACATAGCTACGTATTTAGGATTTTTTGTTCTGTGTAGGGCCGTGGGGGACAATCCGTTATCTTGAAGTCGATAACCCTAAACAAGACAGTATCAAAGGGACGAAAATGATTTTCAACGAAAGCATGCTGTTGGTGGACATGGCAATAAAAAGTGGTGGGCGATCACACGATTTCCACGGGGGACAGAAAAGGGGGCTGTAAGTTGGGAGCCTTATTATTTGTTGTGTACAACTGTCTGCTCTTCTTTCAGTCAGCTGTCAGTAGCCAAAGACCACCTACGGAGGTCGGTCGCGTGATCTCAAGTAAATCCTTTTTATTTAATTGTGCTTATTAACGTATTTACGTGTTGTTTAAGAGAGAAAGCTAATCTTATCCACTTTTTTTCATGCTTTTCTAATGCTTAAATTTTCGAAACCTTCTGCACTTAATAATAAGTTCACAATAAAAGTTAAATAAGTTTAAATTAATTAACCTTTTAAAATAAGTTTTATTTTTCGTTGGAAATAAAAATAGGGTAAGAAATTACTATTTATTCATTTTATTATGATTATATAAGTTACTTATTAAATATATCACATTAGGGAGTTAAATTTCATCTATTTTTTTTAATATGTACTTGTACATAAAAACAAGTAAATTAATAAAGAAAACTAATTTTATAATTATAAATAGAAAATGACAGAATATAACTTTTACAACTAAATTGCGTGCCAAAGCTACTTTTCGATAATTTCGTGAAGCAATAATGTTTATTTTGCACGATTGTATAGGTATTCGTATTGTTATAATTGAAAATTGTATAAAGGATCAATTAATTTTGAAAATCTCACTCGTTTCTGTCGAATACTCTATTAACACTATCCGGGGGGGGGGGGGGGGGTAAATATATTATTATAATTAGTAGGGGGTATAATAATTATTTAATTATTAATAAAAATGGTTTAATTAGTAATTAATTAAAAAAAATTATTTTGATTAGAAAGTTAAATTAATTCATAGGTACTAATTAATGTAATTAGCCATTAATAATGATTCATAACTCACGAGGCTCCAAAAAATTCAAGAGGGCGCCAAAACGGGGTCCTCCCCCCCCAATAAAATGTCCAAGTTACGGCCCTGTCTAGAGCTTTCCTTCTTTTGTTAAGAAGCAGGCAAAATGTGTTTTTCCAAAAACATATTTATCTACAATTAGTTAAAATGTTCTTAGTAATATGTAACATTAAATGACGTTATTAAGAAAGTTTGTTTTTCCGTTCCTCAATGGCACGACCACCCATAGTGGGCCACGGCATGTGCCATTTCCATACGACCATTTTAGCTTCTAGACACGAAGCATATGTCCCGGTGAGTGGGTTAACCTCAAGATTTAGTTCCCAAGCTTGCTTGTTTTTTTTTATCGGCCGAGTTAACCTTATACCCAATTCGGCATTCGAACCCTGTACCTACATGAAAAAATGATAAGCTTCCCACTTAGCCTTTCCTTTTGGGTAAATGTGTGGGAAGGTACTGAAGAAGGTGTGAGAAGAGAATAAGACCTATTTATTATCTGGTATAATGAATTAATTGTATCATAATTATACAAACCAATTGCTGTACAAAATTAATCTTTTTCCTTTACAATGATTATTTTTAAAGAATAATTGTTGAATATTTGAGTACCATAGGTAAATAAATATATGCGAATGATTTAATGTATTTAATTTTTTTTAAGGAACCAATATTCTGACAGAAAACCAAAAGCTTCGAGTGTTTTTATTATGCAAAACACAATTTTGATTAAAATGATCAAATTAAATGGGTTTTTATAATTTACTGCTCATAAAGATAGTTATATTACAAGTCCCTTCAGAATAGCTACAAGACTGTATCCCTCAGAGGTATATCTATGCAGACGTATAATACCTGTCACCTAACTGTCTGGTTTTCCAGCAACACACATAATTTTTTTAAAAAATTATAAATTGAAAACCTTTATTTAATTTTAAAATTGAAAGCACAGAGAAGCCATTTATAACCGTCTACTATCGAAATATAATTTTTAAAAAAATATTTAAGAAGTTAAATTTTCGGTTAAAACTTTTCATATGAATCTCATGCATTGAAAACGAATTGACACTTCAGCTAATTTACTGATTCCTCAGAGGGATATACAATACATCAAACTGGTTCTTAATTTTGTAAGAAATTATCAAATTAGTAAATTACTTTTTTTTAAATCAAACATTCATCATTACATAATATTTAGTATATTTTAAATCAAGTTAAAAGCAACAATATAAAAAGCCATCACATACAAAAATAAAATGCTGTTTATTGAACAAGATTTATTTAATACAAATCTGGACACAGATTGTTCTTGTAGTAGTACCATCAGAGTTATTTAGTCTTAATTTTGGTTCGTTATTTCTTGATCAGTAGAGTATAAACCAAAAACACCCATAATTGATATCAATAAATGACACACAAAAATGAGCATCATTTAGTCATGGTAGCATCACATCTCCTGAGAACAAAAGTATGATTGCTAACTGACGTTTTTGATGTTCTTTCTTGGCTTAGGCTATATAAGTTGAAAAAAACCCACTGAAATTTAGATTACACACAAAAACAAGCAGTATACAGACAAAATTGTAGTTTTAGTAATAATGGTGTGATGTCATTAAAAAAAATTCTTTAAAAGATGGCATCTTTTTAAACATAATTACTGAATTAAAAAAAAAAGTAATATCCCCAGCTCAAACTCTGGAAATCTACGTTGCAAATCAAAGTCTAGTTATGACTAAAAATGCCCAACTTGTATGGTAAAAAAGTTTTTATGTACTTTTATGTCTAAAATGTTTCATTTAATTGGCCTTAAAACAATACAATACTTAAGCTTGTAGTTATCATACAAGTTAAGAAAATCAAGTTAGAATGATGAAATGTTGAGCATTTTTAACAAAAATTAAATAATTACTAATTACACAAGTGAATTTTTTTTTTGGCATTTCTATTCATAAATAGGCAAAGACTTGATTTACAAAAACTCCGAGGAGGGTCATCCTAAAATTGGTTGAATTAATGTTGATTAGGAATAACCCATAAGTAACATAGGGCTATAAAAAGGACATAATTATGTACAAGATATATACACACAAGATTATAAATTATCACAATTGTACTCTCTTTTTAAAATGCTATTAAAAATTAATCGCCTAAATTTACCAGGACTAAAAAATGCTTTTAATGAATTTTTTCTTAATTTTTGATAAGCATAATAACATATAAAAACACCACAATTAAAATTATCATCCTGATTTACATGTGAAGGAATACATACATCAAAGTCAGATACAGGATTTAGTAATTGTGTCAAGAAGGTGGCCCATTCTTTTAATAATTTCAGAAGACTATTATCTATTGGTAGATTCAAAGGATCATAATACTCTATTCGTAACTTTTTAAAATCAATTATTATCAATAGCCAATGAGAGTTAGCATTAAAAGGGATAAAACATAAATTTGCATCTTTAATGCTGGTAAAATATCGATAAATTTTTCTTTCGTCTCTCATAGCAGATTCAGACTGATCATATGTTAAACATTCACAACCTTGAACACTGACAGAAATTCTATATAAAAAAGCATCAATTATTGTACCATACAAACAACCTTTCCTGAAAATATTTGATACCGATTGTATAAAGAGTTCTTCTTCTAAAGTAATTGAATCATCTAAAGATTTTAACATATACAAAGCTATTTCCATACCATTTACCTGTAAAATACATTCTGAAATAGTTTTTACACTGAAATTTAAATTAAAACAACTAAATGTCTTCAATGATTGAACAGGTTGTAAAGTAGGATCAAAAACACTTGTTAGTAAACCACATAAAGTTTCATAGATATACTTCCGAAATTTGAAAATATTAAATGCCAAACTTGTATCATAGTTATGGACAATTTGATGAGCATAGTAGCACACAAACACTCCACAACTGATGCTATCTTGCTGTAAACAATGCAAAGGACAATTTACCTGGAAGTCTATTTTGAATATAGATTTTAAATTTCTAATTAAAGATGTTAATTCCTCTTTGCAATCATTCTTTTGTGGATCATAAACATCAAGTGTTTTTGTATTTTTATCAACCTTAACTAAAATCCAATGCAAATTACCAACACAAATAGGAATAAGTAAATTTGAATATTCATAAGAGTCTACAGGTAAAACACAAGTTGGCATTGTCTGGGCAACTGTAGAGCGTATAGCTTGAATGCTACCTGACTTTTCACATAGAATATGAAAGAAAGCATCGACAATTTCGTCATACAACCAACCTCGGACAAAGTCATTAGATAACAATTTTAACTCTTTTCCTCTTCATCACTTATAGATGCATCAAGTGATTTCAATCCCAGGAAAGTTAAAGAGTGACCACCAATAACGTTTGGGACGGAATCAGAATTTAAATCGGATGTGAAGGAATCGTCACAAATTTTGATGCGCTTAGATGGAGAATTACCTAAACTTATTTTTCTCTTTTTAGAACATACTTTTTGTCGACGCTTGCTTGTTTTAAATAAGTTAGATTGAGGTACTAGTTTTTGATTGGGAGGAACTTTGGAATAGGGAATAACACTGTTAGATTTTAAGTAATCAGCATTAACGATACCCTCAGAAACTGAAACTAATGTATTTAAAGAAGTCAAAATATTACCTAAAAAGACATCTTGCACTGCCGGATTTTTTATTAAATTTAACAGCTTGTCACATAATTTCTCGCAGGCAGCAACTCTGTTTTCATTTAAGAGTGGGTTATACATATTGCGAGTATTAGCAGAATAATTGTCAACTATATTATCGAAAGGCACATTTAAATCTAAATCCTCAGAGTCGCAAAGTTCTTCACTACAAGTAATTTTTTGTCTAACGTTGTTAAGGGCATGCACTTTATGTATATGTTTACATAGATTTACACACTCTGTATCTGGGCAAGTGCACCGGTACAAATGACTGCATAATGAGGTACAGCACCTTTCGGCACATTTAAAATAGCAGTAGTCTTGCAATAAACAAGTGTCATGTACAAGAGTAACTGTATTTTATGTTTTGATGGGATTGGGAGCTAACACTCCACGAGTTGCTATCAAGATCAGTCACCTCATCATCAGGGATTTTTCTACTTTTTAAGTGCCGCTTTGTTATCTCCGAATTTAAGTTTACAGGAATAAAACCGTATATCTTTTTAACTCTATGGTCCATAAAACGGTCCTCCTCCATCTGTAAAAGCACATTGATTAACTTATCCATGCGGCGATTAAAAACACCTTCAAAATAAATCCTTTTAAGCTTACTGTGAAATGATTCACAGTAATTATTTGTGTCAGATGAGGCATGTGGAAAAGTCCTGTAACACCCAGCCCATTTTTCAATTCTACCAAAATAGTTTTGAATGAAATAAAGTATAAAACCTGAAGTCTGGGGGGAATAGCAATCACGCAATTTTTTAAGCAATGCACAAAAGTTAGAACGGGATTTTTCATTTAATAATTCAACCAAAATTGTATAAATCTCAGTGCGAGCATCACAAGTCCTTACTCTAGAATTTAATTTCTTTTGCCCACTTGCACAATAAATGCCTAACAGTTCCAAAGACAGATTGAAATGATAGACATAAGCGAATGGTAAAAATCGTAGCGCCATCTATCCCATCAATTATAAGCAGAGACCTATTTGAAAAGTTCGATTTAAAATGAAATATATATTTTTTTAAATCATTTTTCAATTCGTCTCCTTCTCCACCTTTTCAAAATTCTTTCGACTAAACAATTCTGGCAATTATAGAATAATTTTTATAGAAACTAGTCAAAACTGATTACAATGATTTTTTTTTAAAAAATTAATTGGGCTAATTCATTCAGTTTTATCTTTAAAACATTCTATAGATTTTAAAAAAAATCCTTTATTTACACCTACTCTCCAATATTAGTTAATTTAAGAAAAATTTAAATATGCAATTATTTTTTAAGTAAAATATTTTTATACTGCAAATTATGCCCAAATCTCCACTTTCGATCCGCACGACATTGCAAGAAAAGACTATAATAAATATAATCTGATTAATTAAATATGGCCGATAATTAAATTTTTATATAATTACAACAGAATTTAATTTTTCTTGAAATAGAATAATTTTGTTAATTAACTAAAATATATACATATAAAAAAATAGACCCCCCCCCCCTTAATGAACAATTTCTGGATCCGCTACTTTTATTACGTCCTCGTTTATAACAGAAAATTCATTTATATGATATCCAAAATGGGTCACTTTTTAAATTGTTGTTTAGTTACTAAACCTTCATGACCTAGCAACAGCTAACAGTGGCGGATTAATACAATTTTGTCGGAGGGGGCGGTCAGCAAAACCAGAAGGGGGGGGGGGGGATTTTCTTAAAACTGTTCATTTTTAGACGCCCTTATAAATTAGCTTTGGCGCCTCATTAATTTATATTATTAATTATTCTAGCAGTATCTATTTACCCGTAATTACATTAATTACTAGTTGTGGATTAATTTAAATACTAAATAAATTTAATTACTAGTTAAAAATTATTAATTACTAATTAGACTAATAACCTTACATTTATTTAATTTAGAACTAAATTTCAAATGTAAGCATTCTTTTTTTTTAAATATACATAAGCTTACAAATTATATTGACATTCTCACACTTCCTAGAACAAATTGAATTTTTGTCTACTAAAGATTAATAGAACACTTTCGCCGCCGATGATTTTTGTTCTCAATGGAATGGGTATATTAAAATATGCAATCTTTAGTAAACTGTTTAATTTTATCAATTCGCTTATGTTAGAAAGAGCTTTTTCATGACTTACTTTATTCTTCAATATATTGTCTTCTGGCTCCTGATCACAACTTATTTTCGTTTCTCACTCATTTCGTTACTGTCAAAATCACGCAAAGCAGTTAAATTAAAATTGCGAGCAGTCTCTTTTACAAGTGACGCTTTTTGACAAAAATCTGCACGTGATGTGCACCTGGCCGAACACATTTTAGCACACACCAAGTTTTCTATGGTCATTCTTATTTTTTAATGCATTCGTTGTTCTTATAATGCATTCTTCGGTCTTAAAATGTATTTATCGTTTTTGAATGTGTTCAAAGGGATTCGTTGTTCTTGGAATACATTCTTCCAACAAGTTTTGAAACAAATAAATTTCATTTGTCTGCGTTTAGTTAAATTATTATTTTTGCAGGGGGGAAAGGGTGACAGGGGCCCTCGGATAATCCACCCGCGGATTATCGGGAGTTTACTGTATATCTTTAAAATATACTACATCCAAAACTTATTCAAGAAAAAACGCGTTAACAAAATAAATTCATTTAAAATAATAGCTCAGGTAACTAAGCTCGTTTTTCTTATTCAATTATGTATTTTACATAGACAAAAAGCAGTATTACAAAAGTATTAGTAGTTTTAAGTCATAAAAATAGTATTAAGATCATACATGGATAAGGGCCGTGTGGTAACTCCACAATCAGCATATGTAATCTCTGTATAGTACATGATAGACATTTTTTAAAAAAGTTTTATAATGAAATTGAACAATAATATAATATTCATAAATTAAGTTTTGAAGTTTAAATGACTTATTTTATGTATTACAAATTAGGGTGTTTTTTACTAATAATGAAATTTAACAATTTCATATGTGCAGAATTTTCATTCATCAATTTCAAAATGCCCGTTGTATAAAAAAATATGTATTGTGTTCAAAATGTATACACGACTATGGTTTTGGAGATTCTGAAAAGAAATTTAAGTTTTCGACTTTAAAAAATGCGTAGAAACAAATCTGACGAAAAAAATACCATAACCAAATTATTATGTGGCATTTTTTTCTTAGAATTATACAAGCTCACATTTTTCGAAGTATCTAACCTCATATTCATATTTAGGACCTTCGAAAACATACATATAGACTTCTCAGAAAAAAAATCAATTTGTACTAGAACTTTTAATCGCATATTCGATTTTTGCTATTTTTTGCACACAAAAAGAATGAAGGGTCACGCGGATATATCCTTACATCAAATTTCCGCTCTTATATCTTCTTTTGCCTTTTTCCTTCCCATAATAAAATATTTAGAAGAGTTAACAATCTTTGTTTTAACCCTCTTTTGAATATAAGAAAGGAATAATTGGACATGGTCATGCTGCATGGACTAAACCATTTTCCCATTCTTTAAAAAGTATCAATATGTTCTTTAACCCAGTTTAAGCGTCTGAAGTATATTATATTATTATTACTTTTTAAAATCACCTTTATTTCGAAGAGTCGGACAAATTATTAAGTGAAAAGGATTTCCATCAAGGGGTCAAGAATAAAATACATTGACGATATAGGGTTTTCGTTGGGACCATTTGAAAGGAGAGCAAAAAACGGAGGATCGTTATACCCGGGATTCAACATGTAAAATGACACGTTTAAATATGGAAGTTTATGGAGTAACGTTACACTTCAAAGTTGGTGTAAACTTGCACCAAACGGGAGTAAAACTAGAATGAAATTCTGAAAAATTAGTCAGATTTTTCAGAATTGTTGTAATGTTATAAGAAAAAATCATGGTATCGTTACACAATTTTGTTGGCAGTGCTTAATCCAATTTTATCGCACGAATAACGCCACCCTCCCCCCCCCCCCCCTTAGAAAAAAAACCTCCCCCCCCCAATCCGAAGTACTGAAATCGAGGAGAAACTTTTTCCAAGAACATTCAAAACATCAACGCCCGCCGAGTAGAAGTAAATACTTCCCAATTCCCCGTGTCTGTTTAAATTCTCCCTTTCGGAGGACCGAATTCCAGCAGACGATGAGGAAGAAAAGGGCACATTTCACTGACATTGGTTGGAATTTTTATTAAGGGGGGGGGGGGGGGGAGTCTTAATTTTTTGATGGGGGGGGGGGGGGGGTCTATTAATAACGTGAAATTTTTTTGACCACTCTCCTCCCCTGGTGATATTTCGTGATATGTAGCTCGATATATTACGCATTAAAATATCTCGGGTCTCGGGGGGGGCGGTCGCCCCCCCCTCTAATCCGCCCTTGAGCTAGATCTGGTCCATATATTCTAGCAAACAAGAAGTGGAGATGAACTGAGGAGTGAGGATCTCTACACTGGAAGTTTAGGATATGCTTGGTTGAAGTATATATTAGCGCCCTTGTTTGGCGTCAAGTCAAAAATTGTTGCCAAGTCAAAATGACAACAAACTTGGCGTCAGCCAAGTCTGTTGCCATCCTGAAATGACAACAAATACTTACCAAATATATTGCTGAGCCCGAAAATCTACTGAAAAGGTATGGAGCGAGTCGGTTTAGATCCTGGAACATCTTGGGTGTCATCCCTGTGGGCTAGTATTGAAAGTAATATACAAAACTTTTCTTTTGTAATTTTTAACAATCGTGATTTAAAATTCTAAAAAGTTATACAATTTGTGAACAGCTGAAGACTGCAGTAAACGTTTTGAAGTATTAAAAAATTTGAAAGATTTTAGTGTTGTTATTAATAGTGGGGCCCGCGAAATGACGTCAGTGTTGATATTTATTCCTTTATCAAAAAATGAGAGTAATGGATCATGGATGGGGTTTGTCTTGGTTCGTAAGATGGACGTCGTACTACAGCTACAAGAGGGCTAGTGGCAACAGGCATCGAATTTCGTACAGAAGTCAAGTGACGTAGTAAAGTCAGGTGAGGCGTCATTTTATTCAGTATTTTTTGCGTAGATTTGGAATATGCCACAATGAAGTCGAATTTTCGTAAATATTATTCATAGTTTGCCGTTCATTTTAATATATTTCATGTGTAGTTATTTTTTAAAACTTAAAATTTTACGCGCTAAACACACATTGTATTCATTGGGAATAATAAGTAAAATAAATCATTCTTATCCAAAATACAATAATAAATTTTAGTCTCATAAATATTCTACAGCAATAAAATTAAAACTAAAAATAAAGAAATTTAATTAAGCCATTTTTGTTGAAAATTTTGAAAAAAAGACTTTTATCGATTCTATTTGGCCAATAACTAATTTACGAAAAAAAAATTGATCTAAGCCTTCTCATATTCGTAATATACGCAAAAACTGAACAAAATTCCGCCTTACCTGACTTTTCTACGACATGTGAAAGCTGTTCAAATTTACGAGGACTGTTGGCATTAGCCCTCGCGTAGTTATAGTATCTAACCAACCAAAACAAACCATGAGCTAACACTCTCATTTTTTAACAACGAGACGATGATTTAATTGGGTTGTTTCAGATGACGTAATTTCCAGTTTCCATTCACGATTTTCTGAGATTTCATTGGTTGTTTCGGTTTCAATCTCATGCTCTGTAAAAGAAAAACGGATATTTAGTTTTTTGATATTTTTCATTTAGTATTTTTTGATAATTTATATAAAACTATTATACACATTGCTATACAATAATTTAAACAACGTAAAAAGAACAATAAAATTACAAATTTGGTTAACGCACAATAAAAGAAAATAAGAAAAAGAAATCGCTAAAGAACATACATTGTCCAAAATTACCCTGCAATTTCAATATTTTTTATATTAAACTGAAATAATAATACCAAATATTAACAAAATAAATCTAATTCATGTTGGACCAAGAATGACAACATTATCGATGAAACTGTTGCCACTCATGACTTGAAACATGCCCATTAGCAATAGGAAGTCATTTTGCGAGCCGCCAACTCTTAATAATGTTACTATATGCAAAGCGTCAAACAATTAGCTATACTAAAAAAAAATGTTGAAATTTAAGATTTATGACGGTATAGAAAATGTTTTGTTAACTAGATGATGAGAAATAACATTTCAAAAGCTTAGTTTAAGAACGTGCTAAGTGACAAAAAGGTGAAAACGAAGAAATAAGCTCTGAAGTTTTTACTTTGCACTCAGATCTGTTGAAAACGGTACTTGCAAACCATAAAAAATTTACGAAACTTAAAATTCATGAAAAGGGGAAACTCGTTATCGTTAAAAAAATAAGTAATGTATACATTGACACAAATTTTTTATTTTTTAAAAAAATGTCACAGCACTTTCTTTCACAAAGCTCTTCTTTTGATAGATACTTTAAAGGTTTTCGTTGTTTCAGCTGGAATTATAAAATTGATTATTCAAGCCGTTAGAAATATAGTTTGAATTTAAGTTTATTGGAATAGATAATTTTAACCCCCTTTTCTCTTAATAATGTAGTTTGCGTAAAATGCAAAATTGAGGAAATACTTTAAATGTGAAATATTCGCATTCCAACGTTTTATAAGTATTGATAATTGAATACCACTAATTTTGTTCTGCGAGTATGTATATAAATTTTGTTTTCCAATTTTTGTTAGCTTGTAGATTGATTGCTAGTGCTTTTAACTAAGCGGCCTGAAATTAACTAAGTTATCAACAAAACATTCAAATGCTTATAAGGAATGGGACAACTAACCGTTGGATTTTTTTTTTACTTTCAATTACCCAATATGAAATATAAGCTTATGAAAATACTGCGATGGGATCGAAAGATTTTTTGGTTTCCTCACGTTTTGGAGGGGGGTGATTATAAAAAAAAGCGGTTTTCACACATTTGTCCGTCTGTTTAAAACCACTTTACAGTTCGAACTAAAAGAGTTACTAACTTCAAATTTGGTACACGAATTCCTAAAACTTGTTGGACGTCATAATGAGGTTTTCAAGAAAATTAAACATGCACAAGGGGTAGCTGCCATTGAACTTTTTTGGTTTTAAAGGTATTGCTGGAAAACTAAAATACCTACACACTTCAAGAACCAAAGATTTTAATGGGTACATTTTTTAAAGTAATTTTTTTTTGTTCTTTTTGTATGAAACTGGACGGGAACAATTTTTTGTTAAAATTTTAATCTTGTTTTTTTATGTCCTACTAGCAAATAAATACCCGTTCTTCACCCGGACTAAAAAAAATATCAAATCGCGCGCGCGATCCAAGTATGTATACCATTTAATCTGCTATTGGAAAAAAGTCTATGCTATTGTTCCCACTTGCTATATAGTATAAAATCCCGTTTTATTTCCTTAAAATTCCGAAATAAAAATAAGCTACAAATATGTTGTGCACGTATAAATGTCACCATAATTTCCCTCATAAATGCATAAAACCTTTTAGCTCATTTGGCGCGTTTTTGGTAATAATTTGGCGATAAAATATAGTTAAAACCGCCCCCAATATACAGCTATAGAGCGATGACCTACAAACAACTAACCAGATTAAAAATTATTTTTAAAAAACATTTTACTCATTTGGCGCGGTTTTGGTAAGAATACACAATAAAATCCTGGAATGGAGACTGGACGAAATTACGTCACAAGAAACATGTCAATTATTTTTCAAATAAGAATTTAGTTTCTTTAGCTAATGGCAATAGTCGATGAAGCGAAATGCCAGTCGCGCCAAGCCAGGCATTTGATATTTAAGCTTTTAAAGAGAAACAGTAAAAAAATTCAAATCTGGTAAGTGACTCAAGTGCTTGCTTTCAGAGAATCTTTTAACATAGTGACTGGGCGACACTAATGTCGCCCAGTGAAAGAAAAATGTCGCCTAGTAATATGAAAATCAAGTCACTGGGCGACATTGAAAGAAACCGTATTTTCTCAAAAATCCCATCCGTTATATCATAAATTGTATTTTAAAAAAAGCATTTGAAATAAAATAAAAAATGGGCAAGTTGTAGCCAGTTGTTGTTTATCAGATATTGCTCATTCATTACAACCCTGTGTGTGACTAAACACAAATACTTTTCAGCAACCAAGATGGTTCCCCTCCCACTCCAAAACTTTTTTTCCCCTACCCTTTCAGCCCGGGCGCTCTCATGGTGTTAGTTCATGTGACAGGCCTCGGACATGCCCCCTAATAGAGAAGCAATTTGCTAGGACCTGTGTAGTTTCTACAAAAATATTTATTAGTGTTTCACGACGCTAACTTCCTATTTCATCCAAATATTTTAATTCGTTAAAAAATTTAACCCAACATTTTATTTAAAATATTATTCCACAAATGATTTATTGCCATATGAATTCGTTTTTATTCCTTTATATAATTTAATATATTCATAGTCAATTGTAATCTGTAAAGTAAATAGGGACGATATGTTCGGATTGTTCGGGATTGTCGGATTGTTTCAAATGCCCATAAATCTACCGACTGAGCTGATTTAGAGTTTGTAACGACAGGTACCATAAGACCAATTAGTTCCTATTGGAACTATTTTGTATGCTTAAATATGGGGAAATAAGACGTTAAAAAAAACGATATGGGGAAATAAGACGTTAAAAAATAACCCTAGTTTCGTACTCTGTGGTAAAAACCAAACATACAAATGTTATTTTAATCAATCAATGTTAATGCATTAACTCATAAGTAACGAAATATTAAAAAAAAAATTATAAATAATACGGAATCAACATTTTCAGAGATCTATGCCTTAAATCGGAACATGCATTGTTCCGCTAAATTAACAAAAAATCTTAGTTTAGGCAATTTAAATAAAATTTTATAAAAAACTATTTCCCTCCTAAGTTTTGTTATTGTCTACTTTTAGTTTTTTTTAAGGAGTATTACTCTTCAAGAAAATATATTGTAGAAATGTTATTCGGGAATTATTTAGATAATATTGTAAAAAAGTTTTTATGTTTATTTTTAAGAAAATATATGTAATAGAAGTATTATTCAAGATTATGCAAAGGTTATTGTAAAATAGAGAGTTACGCAGTAAATATTTATAGAGTTTGTAACTTGTACATTTTCTCATTTATATAAAATATTTATTTCTTTACTTATTGGTATTTTAAATAATGCTTTGAGTGTAGTTGAAGCATATATGCAATTTCTATTTTTTTTTCTATTTTACCAAATTAGTTGATTACGAATTATAAAAGATTTTTTCGCAATCAATGAAATTTTCAAGTTGCACTAGGGGATTATCTTGAAATGACGACCCCCTTTTCCTATTACGCAACCATTCCCCCCCCCCCCCCCCGAAAAAAAAAAACTTTTTACATGCAATGTCGCCCAGTGAAAAATTCTTAAAAGATTCTCTGCTTGCTTTTGAATATTTTGTTACCAGTTTTTTTATATTACATTATTATTTTTTTTTTTCCACTTTAGGTAACGCAATCTTATATGTGATACGAGTTTAGATATTATTCGAAGAACAGTCTAGGTACCATTGGAAATAACATTTACTTTTGAGGTGTGATTTCCGAGGAGTGTTTTATAAATGAAATAAATTGAACGAATTTTTTTTAAAATTTGGTTGCTTGGAATCTCAAAGTAGGAAAAGTAAGAATCTCATTGTATGACCAAAATAAGACACCTTTGAGAGAGTATCAATTATGTTTATACTATAAATATTTATCTTTTTCATAAGTCAAAATTAAGGAACTTTACAATGTTCCTTTATTTCTTTTTAATGCTTTTTTATAGTATGGTTATAGGATCAATAGGCTTGGACTGTAGACACGTTGTTTACTTTTCTAATAAAAGTTAAAAGTAGTTACTTATTCATTCTTAGCTTAGTAATAGTATAACGTATTTTTCAACCATATCTTATTTGTAACCATTGTTAGTATATTTGACCGATCGACATTAAGTGATCTAATTTACGGGTAATTAAGACCGGATAATAGGATTCCAGAATTGTTTGATTAACCGGATCAACGCTTCCGATACCATTCATAAGACTAGAGGCATTGGGTATTGTTTCCACTAACGCAGACAACCCGCGTTTGCTATAAGCTCTTCATTTGATTGATACTTTTAAAGGTTTTCGAAGTTTCGGTTGGAACTATAAGGTTGATTATTCAAGCCTTTAAAAAGAAAGTGTGAATTTAAGTTCATTGGAATAGTTAATTTGAACCCCCTCTTCTCTTTATTAAAGTAATTCGACGTAAAATGTAAAATATAGTAAATATCTTAAATGTGAAATAATCGTATTTCATTGCGTTATAAATATTGCTATTTGTACACAGCTAATTTTGTTCTGCTAGAATATGTTTAAATTTTGTCTTGCGAAACTATATCATCGTGCTTTAAACAAGCGGCCTACGCATCATTAGTAAGCCGCAGAAAATATTAACTTAATGCTTCTTTTTCTAGGTTAGGTTTTTATGATTGTTTCCCTAAGTTATTAATAACCTTTTGAGACCCCGTCGGATGGCGCTGATTTAAGTTTATAAGACTAAACTTAAGAGTTTTATCGAAAAAGTTGTCTTAAACAGCATCAATGAAAGCAACTCCTTAAAAACCAGGTAATTTTTTTAATACAAATAACGAATGGTACAAGTCAGCTATTTCGGAATCGATATTTTTGAAAAGCTTGAACTTTCTCTTATAACCGCACGATCGTGATAGCTCGGTCAGAAAGGGATGCGCATGCGCATGCTTTTAGGAACGGGAAAACTGGCCGTTGGAATTGTAGTTTTTTTTTTTTTATACTTTCAGTTACCCAACATGAAATATAAGCTTATGAAAATATTTCGATGGCATCGAAAGATTTTTCGGTTTCCACACGTTTTTGGAGGGTGCTGATTCTTAAAAAAAAAAAGGTTTTCGCACATGGGTCGTACCACTCTACAGTTACTAAAAAGAGTTACAGACTTCAAATTTGGTAAACGATATTCTAGAACTTGTCGGACGTCATAATAAGGTTTTCAAGAAAATTGCATAGGTACAAGGGGTAGCTGCCATTGAACTTTTTGGTTTTAACGGTATTACTGAAAAATGAAAACACCTACAGACTTCATGAACCAATGTTTACATAGATACAATTTTAAAGGTAATTTTTT
>JAFNEN010001858.1:0-19313 GCA_019343175.1 Oedothorax gibbosus
GAAATAAAATAGTTACAATTAATATTGAACAAGGAATTCAATTTAATATAATTTTTTTTAACCTCCCGAATGGCCTGGAAATGGGCAAATATGTGATGATGTGTCCAGATGAAAAAAGTACATCTATAATAATAAAAATGAAGTTTTGTGTGTGTGTTTGTTTGTTTGTGGGTATGGCTCTTATAGACTCATAAACTAGACATTTGTTTGACTCGTAACTTGGCACAAATGTGTAGTTTATACTTAGATTATGATTTTTGAACTTTCAAAGCTCAAAATGTTCTATTTTTAGAGAAAATTCGAATATTCTAAAAAAAATACACCACTTTCGCTCAAATCCGATAATTTGTTTACTTTCCTGATGCCATCTGCTGAAAAAACTAAATAAAACTTTTAACGAAAATATTTACTCATAAACTAGACATTTGTTTGACTCGTAACTTGGCACAAATGTGTAGTTCATACTTGAGTTTCAGATTTTGAACTTTCAGAGCTCAAAATGTTCTATTTTTAGAGAAAATTCGAATATTCTAAAAAAAATACACCACTTTCGCTCAAATCCGATTATTTTTTTACTTTCCTGATGCCATCTGCTGAAAAAATTAAATAAAATTTTTAACGAAAATATTTAAAATTGAAAATGTTTATTTTATTCTGTTGTCATTACTTTAAGAAACTAAATTTGAAAAATAATTGACATGTTTCAAGTGACGTAATTCCGTCCACTCTCCATTCCGGGATTTTATTGTGGGTTTAGGTGATGGATTTCTTCATTGAGGGTTCTGTTGATTGCAAAAATGTGCATATTTAAGCTACTTCCTTGAATTATAACTATGATGGTTGTTAAAGGCCATCGTACTACAGCTTAATATTAGGGTTTTGTTTTCACTTTCGCCAAATATTTTGCCAAACTCGCCAAATTCTTACCCAAACGCGCCAAATAATATTTTTAAAAAAATTTATAAGCTGGTTTGTTGTTCGAAGGCCATGGTGCTAGAGCTGAAAATAAGGGTGTTTGTAGCTATATCTCTTTTCTCGCCAAATTCTTTCCAAAAAAGCGTTCAAGGCCATCGTACTAGAGCTACTTATTAGGGTTTTGTTTTCACTTTTTCGCCAAATATTTTGCCAAACTCGCCAAATTATTATCTAAACGCGCCAAATAATATATATATATTTTTAATTATAACTGGTTTGTTTTTCGAAGTCCATTGTGGTAGAGCTGTATAATAAGAGTGTTTGTAGCTATATCTCTTTTCTTGCCAAATTCTTTAAAAAAACGCGCCAAATGATCTAAAAGGTTTCATATGTTTGTGAGGAAAATTACGATGACTTTTATGAGTGCATTTATAGCGTATTTTATTATTTTTTATTTTTTAAGGTAATATTAGTAAGAGTATTTTATACTTTATAACGAGCGGGAATAACAACACAAGTTTATTATCCTATAATGGATTAAATTGTACATATTCTTGGATAATTAAAACTTATTTTTTAGTCCGTGCGAAGTACGGGTATTCATTTGCTAGTTATGAATAAAAATTTGTAAATTATAATTTTTTTAAATTTAAAGTTATTGCAAGAAAAAGCGATGCACGAAATTCTAGAAAAGCCGGATCTAACGATCAGAGGAGAGGGTTAATGTAACAAAAACTTATATGAAATGGAAAACAATAATAAAAAGAACGCAAAATATTTTTTTTATAATATCGTGCAAAAAACCTAACTTTTTCAAATCAATAATCGTGGCAAAAGTGATGCTTTTAACGAAATTGTGTTTCAAAGTTACTTTTACGCACTAGTGCGAATTTTATTCGGCGGCTTTGTGATTGGTGTAAAATTCTTTATTTGAACGTGATTCTTTATTTGGCGACTTATTTCCAATGCCAATCTAAGAAATACTTTTTGCACGTAATTTTAAAATAATCATTAATATAAATAATCACCTTCAAATCATTTGAACGTGAAAAAAAATAATTAATAAGCCAATCAATAAATGCCAATTTAATAAATACTTTTTTGAACGTTATTATAAAAAATAGTGTATGACAACACGTTGAAAATAGCCTTTTATAAACTCGTGAATTTATTTCACGAGCGAGTGAAATAATTTATTCAACTCGTTTAAAAAAGCCTTACTTTTCACACTAGTTGCATAAATAACTATTTTTGCAGATACAATATTTAAAAAACGCAACAAAAAACCATATATAAAATTTAAAAAAATATAAAATGAAGTTAAATCTGGAATAAAAATTTTGTCTAAAAATTTATTTTACTTTATTTAATGTTTTGTTTTAAAATAAACTATTACACAAAAAGTAAATTAGGAAACTAATATTTTGCTTAATAAAAAAAACATTTCTACAAGTAGTTATAGTACTGATAAGAGTAGTAAGGATAATAATTTCGATTAAAAGATGAGAATAAAAGAAAGAGAGAATGATAAGAACACGACTTACCCGCATTCGACAAATCCACTATCTGTCCATCTGTTTCTAAAACCTACTTATCCCGAGTCCTTTCTGCTTGGACAATCCCTAACACAGACAGATTAAACATCGATCCGACTATATAGCCCGGGATGCAGTAATACTCTTCACTCAAAATGATCATGTAGATTTTCAAAGTAATTGAATCAGTGAGTGCAGAAACCACTTGGGTCAAAATTTTTAAAGATTTCAGAACGAAAAAAAAAAACGTAATTCCTCCACACTTTCTAGCATTAAATTTTTTTTTCCTTTCGCGCGCGCGCGTCATGTCTGTATGTATTATTTATGTTGCTGTCATGCAAAATTTACCTAATTTTGGCATAAATTAGGTTCAGGATAATTAAAAATTTTGTTTGGACTAATGTTGTTTTTTCACTCAAAGACAGCTGAAAACTTAAAAAAAGTAATCATTTACTTAAGAGTTATATTTTAAATTAACAATTTATTTTACACCAATTTTTATTATATTTATTTTACAAATAATTTGTTACAATTTCCATTGACGCGGTGCTATTGAATCGGTGATTGCGGAAACCATTTCAGTCGAATCCTCTGAAAGGCATAGGTATCTGAAGACGTCAAAAGACGTCATGTATCTACAAACTACTCAAGAGAATAATGAACGAGATCTGTTTTTTTCGATGGGTTGTAACAAAAAGACGGGTCAAAATACAAAAAAGATTTTTTTTACCAAAAGTAATGTACAATACTGCTTATTTCTCCACATAATCACCTTGACGATTAAAGCATTTGTCATATCTGTAAACAAGCTTTGAAATACCCTCTTCATAAAATGTAATCGCCAATGATTTGAAGGGAGTTGTGACGGTTTCTTTGAGCTCCACGTCAATTTGGAAGCTCTATAATCCAAGCCACTATGCTAATCAATAATTCACTTATGGTAAACCTTCGATTTTCCCTAAACACTTGGTCAACTCACTGAACAATGCCATCTGTAGCGACAGACTTAATTGCTTCCTTGGTCCCCTTCTTCGTGAATATCAGTTCGGCCACCTTTAAATTTTAAACAGTATTCACGAACAAAGCCATCACTCATAAAGGTGTCTCCATACACTCTATTCATTCTTCGATGAATTTCGGTAGCAGTGCTCCCTTCTGCCTGCGAGAAACGAATAACAGCTCTCAATTCTCACTTGGCGGCTACATTTTACGAAGAGGGTATTTCAAAGCTTATTTACAGATATGACAAATGCTTTAATCGTCACGGTGATTATGTGGAGAAATAAGCAGTATTGTACTTTTGGTAAAAAAATCGTTTTGTATTTTGACCCGTCTTTTTGTTACAGCCCATCGGATGTTGAAAAAAACAGCCCTCGTAGTTCATGCACTCAACACGCATCTTTCATTTCGATGGTTTTAATTGCGTTCCTATATCATGAATTAACTACTAAAAGTATGTATAAAATCAATATATATGCGCTTATTATACATTTGTGACATATCTTGCGGCCGCGCAACGTAGTACAAAATGAGTAAAATTAGTAGTTTTTGCAAAATTTCAGTTTTACCGTTTAGTATATTTTAACAACCTTTAGAGATGCTCTACTTTTATATTTATAAAATAATACATTAAAGAGCCAAGCATATAATCAGAGCCTGATTTCCGGCAGGGCAAACGGGGCACGGGTGCCCGCCCCCAAATTTTCTTCATGAGCATTTATGCTCAATATGACTGCCCCCAAACTTAACATTTAATATGAAGTATGCAAAAAAGTTAAATTCATGAAAAAAAGTTGACTATGAAATTGTGTTTAAACTAAGAATTAATCAATTCACAAAAAATATTTATTTTTGGGGGATTAAGTATGCTTTCTAAGCAAATTACTTCGGCTATTTTTTTTGGTAAACACTGAAATATAGAAAAAATACACATGAATATTTTATAGAGGTATGTTTGGGGGCCCTCAAATTTCCTTGTGCCCTGGGCTCCTAAAGTTGTAGGTTGATTAAACAACGACTAATGAAAAGATAAAACAGTATGTAAGCAATGTCTGTAAGTCTGTTATGAGTATTTACGCTTTCTCATGTTATACACGACTGTTGAAAGATGCGTTAAGCTAGTGACCGAAGCTTCTATAGTAAAGTGTGCGGACACAATTTCAGAGATGGCTATATTAGAACCACATTATTATCATATGCTCAACGATGCCAACCTTTTCACACAAATTCGAATTTCTATGTTTATCGATAAAGACAAAAAAGGAAACAAAGAGGAAGAAAGCAAAATAAATGTGTTCATATTGTAAATGACACACCCTATATTTAATAGTTGGTTGGGTAAGGTGTGGTTGAAATTCGAAGTGCAGCCACCTTCCCTTGGTGAGTTCTGGGTCGTTCTTGGAAACAAAATGAGCAAAGGCACCAACAATTGAATATTGAACCAAAAATATTTCCAAATATTTACTATTAAAAAATTTCAAAACTATCTGAAAGAAAACATTGTCGAACAACAAGATTGTCAGACAACGATTATGGCTGCTACCGCCTGTGCGCGCATTGCTTGCATTCGTCACGTACACCTCGTCTCTATGGCTACTCTGCTGTTTTTGACGAAGCTTATATGCTTGTATTTTTAATATATTCTATTAATATAAAAGTAAAGCATCTCTAAAAGTTGTGTGATTAAAATATACTAAACGGTGAAACTTTGAAATTTTGCAAAAACTACTATAATTTTACTCATTTTGCACTACGTTGCGCGGCCGGAAGATATGACACAAATGTATAATAAGTTCATATATATTGATTTTACATACTTTTAGTAGTTATTTCATGATATAGGAACGCAATTAAAACCATCGATCGTCTTTGAAAATATTATAAAAATTTACGGCTTTTGAAAAATTTTTGCCAACTATGATGGCATTGCGCGAACGGAAGATAAAATAAAAAAAATAATAATTAGTGCATTTTTCATGTCTTTACCAATGGCAACTTTTGCGCACTAGCGATCCGAAATAAAATTTGCCAACTATGATGGCATTGCGCGAACGGAAGATAAAATAAAAAAATAATAATTAGTGCATTTTTCATGTCTTTACCAATGGCAACTTTTGCGCACTAGCGATCCGAAATAAAATTTGCCAACTATGATGGCATTGCGCGAACGGAAGATAAAATAAAAAAATAATAATTAGTGCATTTTTCATGTCTTTACCAATGGCAACTTTTGCGCACTAGCGATCCGAAATAAAATAAAAAAGTTTTTTTCGGCCCACCCATGGACAAAAAAAAACTACTCTAGGACGAAAAATAAGTATAGTATCTAAAAATGTCTCCACACTATTCCATAAAGAGTAAAATGTTCATAAAATTATATAATCAAAAGTCAAATAAATTACGTCTTGTAGACAAACGACATTTTGTTCTACCTGGGATTGGCGTTTAGTAAATCCTCCCTCCGGCCAATGGTTCTCATTTGCGGCAATTCGCAATCTGCAGGTTCTTTTGTTTTGGCTCATAAATTCGTATGCATGGCGGGAAATTACCCTGCCTCGCCGGACATTTATGAGATGTTTCCCTTAATTACAAATGCGACAGACGAATCCGTGTAGGATAGGGATTAAAAAACAAGAAAATGAAAACAACGTTTTCTTTTTCTTAGGTTAAAAACGACAATTTCTTTTTGTTAGGTTAAAAACAACGTTTTCATTTCCTTAAGTTTGTTTTTTGGAATGAAACAGTTCGTTCTTGGTGAAACTTCCTAGAAATAAAATACATTCGGATGGACATGTTTCAGGTCTTGGGTGGCAACGGAAAGGCTGAATGAAAATAAATTATTTCTCGAACCGCGATTGGTAATTCAATTTTACGTGGGAAAAGAGCGCCAATGTACTGATCGAAGGAAAGGCTGGAAGCCAATTTTTTTTTATTTATTTTTAATAACCTTTGAATTAACCGCGAAGCATGGCTAATTCGAGGTTATTCAGTCTTTTGATGATAGATTTATAAGTACATGTATTTTGGCCAACTTTTTGAATCTTTAACGTTTAGTATGCCGAATGTGGGCAGTATTTTGGGGTGGAGGGTACTTGCGAGTTCCGTCCGAAGGTTTTAATCAACTACTAATAATGGCTATTAATAATTAAATAACGGCCGAGTTCATTTCGAGTTTTCTCTTGGGGAATGTCTGGGTGTCAAAATCATTTAAAAGAGCAATTTGAGCAATAAAAAAATGCATGCATTTGAAGTTTTTTAAACGTACTTAACAAAGAAAAAAACCGCTTTTGTAGATTAACTTTTTTTGAAAAATTTATTCATTTAGTGTGTTTCAATAAAAAAAATTATACAGTTTCCTGTGCTATATTTTCCAGTTTATCTTAAAAATAATAAAACAAATACAAAAACTCATTATAATCTGTATTTTTTAGGAAGGAAATGTGTCCCCCTTTTAAAAAGAGTAAAAATGTTTTGTTAAATAAACAACTAATTTTATTTCATTTCAGCAATTGAAAAATAATTTAAATATCTTTTAAATCAATTATTTATTAACGGACCGTTTGATTTGTAGCATAAGTAAACCTCCGCTATCCTTTAATAATGAATGAACACTTTTTGGTTGAAGTTAAACATATTTTTTAAAACAAGAAAATAAACTATAAGTGACAACTGTTGTTTCCTAACAGTAACTAAACCATATAATTTCTAGCGTAAGATGGCATAACGAATATAAAAAAAATCATTTTACTGTGGTTTTTCTTACGATCTGAAGGTCAAAAAGTCGGTGGCAGCTCATTAAAATATAATTTGATGATATTTTTTTCTCTCTTTTGATATTGATATTTATTTGATAGGTTGTATTTTTTCGATTGATATTCAAATAGAGGTTCGAATAGAACGAGTGAACTAAATTTTTTTTCAGGGCGTGTTGACAAGTTAACATGCGTAGTATTTTCGAAGCTCTGACAGCATTTTTCTTATGCAAAAAAAAAAAAAATAGATACAGTCTATGATGCAGCCTTTAGGGGTTTTCGCTGAATCTTTGAAAGGAAGAGAATACCAACGTTCACCGCTCCGTGTCCAAAATAGTTTTTAGTTTGCACAGAAAATATTTTGGACTGCCATCGTGGTGTTTGTCGACATTAACTGGACTTCGGAATCCACCGTAACAGGGTCTGTGCACAGGGCCGGATATTGAACCAAAAATATTTCCAAATATTTACTATTAAAAAATTTCAAAACTATCTGAAAGAAAACATTGTCGAACAACAAGATTGTCAGACAACGATTAAGGCTGCTACCGCCTGTGAGCGCATTGCTTGCATTCGTCACGTACACCTCGTCTCTATGGCTACTCTGCTGTTTTTGACGAAACTTATATGCTTGTATTTTTAATATATTCTATTAATATAAAAGTAAAGCATCTCTAAAAGTTGTGTGATTAAAATATACTAAACGGTGAAACTTTGAAATTTTGCAAAAACTACTATAATTTTACTCATTTTGCACTACGTTGCGCGGCCGGAAGATATGACACAAATGTATAATAAGTTTCATATATATTGATTTTACATACTTTTAGTAGTTAGTAGTAGGGCGTGTTGACAAGTTAACAGGAGGCGTAGTATTTTCGAAGCTCTGACAGCATTTTTCTTATGCAAAAAAAAAAAAAAAAAATAGATACAGTCTATGATGCAGCCTTTAGGGGTTTTCGCTGAATCTTTGAAAGGAAGAGAATACCAACGTTCACCGCTCCGTGTCCAAAATAGTTTTTAGTTTGCACAGAAAATATTTTGGACTGCCATCGTGGTGTTTGTCGACATTAACTGGACTTCGGAATCCACCGTAACAGGGTCTGTGCACAGGGCCGGATATTGAACCAAAAATATTTCCAAATATTTACTATTAAAAAATTTCAAAACTATCTGAAAGAAAACATTGTCGAACAACAAGATTGTCAGACAACGATTAAGGCTGCTACCGCCTGTGAGCGCATTGCTTGCATTCGTCACGTACACCTCGTCTCTATGGCTACTCTGCTGTTTTTGACGAAACTTATATGCTTGTATTTTTAATATATTCTATTAATATAAAAGTAAAGCATCTCTAAAAGTTGTGTGATTAAAATATACTAAACGGTGAAACTTTGAAATTTTGCAAAAACTACTATAATTTTACTCATTTTGCACTACGTTGCGCGGCCGGAAGATATGACACAAATGTATAATAAGTTCATATATATTGATTTTACATACTTTTAGTAGTTAGTAGTAGGGCGTGTTGACAAGTTAACAGGAGGCGTAGTATTTTCGAAGCTCTGACAGCATTTTTCTTATGCAAAAAAAAAATAGATACAGTCTATGATGCAGCCTTTAGGGGTTTTCGCTGAATCTTTGAAAGGAAGAGAATACCAACGTTCACCGCTCCGTGTCCAAAATAGTTTTTAGTTTGCACAGAAAATATTTTGGACTGCCATCGTGGTGTTTGTCGACATTAACTGGACTTCGGAATCCACCGTAACAGGGTCTGTGCACAGGGCCGGATATTGAACCAAAAATATTTCCAAATATTTACTATTAAAAAATTTCAAAACTATCTGAAAGAAAACATTGTCGAACAACAAGATTGTCAGACAACGATTAAGGCTGCTACCGCCTGTGAGCGCATTGCTTGCATTCGTCACGTACACCTCGTCTCTATGGCTACTCTGCTGTTTTTGACGAAACTTATATGCTTGTATTTTTAATATATTCTATTAATATAAAAGTAAAGCATCTCTAAAAGTTGTGTGATTAAAATATACTAAACGGTGAAACTTTGAAATTTTGCAAAAACTACTATAATTTTACTCATTTTGCACTACGTTGCGCGGCCGGAAGATATGACACAAATGTATAATAAGTTCATATATATTGATTTTACATACTTTTAGTAGTTAGTAGTAGGGCGTGTTGACAAGTTAACAGAGGCGTAGTATTTTCGAAGCTCTGACAGCATTTTTCTTATGCAAAAAAAAATAGATACAGTCTATGATGCAGCCTTTAGGGGTTTCGCTGAATCTTTGAAAGGAAGAGAATACCAACGTTCACCGCTCCGTGTCCAAAATAGTTTTTAGTTTGCACAGAAAATATTTTGGACTGCCATCGTGGTGTTTGTCGACATTAACTGGACTTCGGAATCCACCGTAACAGGGTCTGTGCACAGGGCCGGATTTAAAGATTTGCCGCTCGGAGGCTACGCGAAACGCCTGATTTGAAATAACGAATTTATTTGTGTTTATGGTGTTTTTCCTTCTCCCACTTCCGTTATAAGATATCCCAGATATAGTTTTCTTGACTTTTTTTTCTGTCTACCTATTAGTATCATCTATGTACCTTTACATTCTAAATCGAAAGCGAAAAAATAAGCGAATTTTTTAAAACCGTTCTACTCTTTTTATTCAACTTAAAAATCCGGGGGGGGGGGGGGGGAGGTGCAAATGCCCTCACAGCGGCTATGTTTTGCTACTAAATATTAGTAAAATTTGCCGCCCCAAAAAATTCACAGCTCTGGGAAACAGCCTACTTAGCCTATTTAGAAATCCAGCCGTGCCAAAGATGTTTTGGCCCAAAATCTATAATGTAGAATTAAAACAAATTATTATGAACACAAATCATGAATATCTATATTTTTAACGAACAAGGATTTTTAAATATAACTAGGATTTTTTATTCAACAAATGAAAATGATGCTAGGGATTTTTAAAATAATATTTTAGACTACAATGCTGAGTAATTTTTCAAAGAAGAATGAAAAAGATTGTTCATTGGAATTTTTTAAAGTTTTTGGGATCCTAGATAAAGAATACTTTACGTCCTTAAAATATGTAACAAGACGTTCTAAAAAAACTAAAATAGCTTACTTTCTTGTTACTTTAATACACACTGAAATGCTTATGGAAAAAAATCGATATCATAGACTTAACATGGAACCAAATATATTTAAAATATCTTTCTGGACTTGCGAAATAACAAATTAAAATTAAGTATAAGCACGTGGGATTAATTGCCTGCAACATTTTAATCTGAATATTTTAATTTGAATTTTTTAATTGTAACATTTTAATTTGAATGTTTTAACTGTAACATTTTAATTTGAATTTTTAATTGTGACATTTTAATTTGAATATTTTAATTGTGACATTTTAATTTGAATGTTTTAATTTTAACATTTTAATTTGAATATTATTTATTTGATTTTTGATGCTTCATCAGATTTGCCCAACTCAATCTAATTTTGCTAACAAATATAGTAGATAAATGGAGGAATATTTATACAGTAATGGAAGTGTAGCGGCCTCAGTAACCCACAGTCTACCAAAAGGATCCTCAAGGTGGAGATGAGTTACCTATGATTATGTGGCATGTAAAAGATCCCTTGAGTACCCATTTGGGTGAGGTTCTCTCGGCAAAATTAAATCTCGGAATACTTTAACATCCGCAGAGAGCTCAGATTCAGTGTAATCTGAGCGTGAAAAATTGGTAGAGAGAGTCGCCTAGATGGTGCCGCAGGAAAATGACTCTCTTTTTGGGGGAGTCTGCAGAGTCTGCAAAGGCTTAGCCGCCAATAAATCAGACCCATTGGAGAAATAATTTTTTTAGAGAATCGGGTGAGATGCTTCAATGTATCACGACAAGAATGGTAAATTATTCTAGGTCTGCACTTTCGTCAGGTATTCAGTCGGACATTTAAATAAAAAATTTTAGTATATTGAGAAAATAGAGGCACCAATTAGCACAATACTAAAGTTTAAATAATATACAGGCCTCCGATATTAAAGGTACACCCATGCAACGGCTGGTGTATAATGGTATTAAATGAATAAAGAAAACAAATTCGTTTTAAGAGATTAGCTAAAACAAATGAAGAGCATCAATCTGCGACTAATACTTTCTTCCGATAAAGAGCGAATCCGGATTTCAAACATGCCTCAGCCTTCGAAATCCGATAATATTTCTTTCAAAGTTTATCTGATGAAACGCAAATCAAAAGGTATTTGCTTTGAAGTTTAGCCAAACGAACTGAATTTGGTACGCACAGGGCTGGATTTACCAATAGGCCCTATTAATATCAGTTTAACTTGAGTAAAATGTAGTGTATATGTATATCTGTAAGTTTATAATGAATATTAAATGGTTTAAACTAATTTTAATAACTCGTTGTCCTATTTATTTATAACTTATATACCAAAATTTAGAAACAGTTGATTCTCTCATTATTTTATTTAATTAATTTTACTTTACGATGAATTAGAATAAAATACAAATTATCTTTACAAAGACCTTTCTGAGGTCAAATTTCTCCCTCCTTTACGATGGTGTGAAGGGGGTGAAAAAAACCACGGGCCCAGGGCCGCATAAAATCTAAATCCGGCCACGGGTACGCATGATATAATAACCGGTTTCGATTTGGCAAGTCTGAAAATTTTACGTAGGGTTGCTATTCGTAATAAGCAGATTTTGGCATTTTGGTTCCTTGGAAACAAAACACAAATCGCCAAACCAAGGTCGGACATTATATCAAAGCTGTTTGCTGAGTTTAAATATTGCTCAAAGTGATAGTAGCTTTAAAAAAATTCTAAATTTTAATTTTGTTAAAACATTTACTTGTAAAACTTTAATAGGAATAAAAATTCAAGTTTGAAGCCATATTTAATTGACGTGACGTGTTTACGTATAAAGTTTTATGTTGAATAAGACGTTCTAAGAAAACTGAAATAGCCTACTTTCCTGTTACTTAAACACTTAGTGAAATTCTTAATAATTTTCTTTCTCAAATTAAATTAATATTCTTCATCGTTTGCAATTTTTTTTTGCAGTTCGAAGATTTATTCTGTAAAATTGATCAAATCCTAGCATCCCTTTCGGCGATATTTGGCTCGTTGGAAAATGTCGCCAAAGTCTTAAATGACGCGAGCGTCACATTCTTGAATAAGTGTCAACATAAAAAATCACTTTTTTCGAAATATTTAGTATTAACCAAATATGAAACAACAAGAGCAACAGTGAAACTTCTGAAAAAACTTATAAGACCGACAAAGTGTCAACAACATTCGAATCAGAAACCGAAACAAACCACACAGGAGTCATGTTCTATTTTCCACTTTCTAAGCTGATTATCATTTTACAAATGAGTTATTCTGCAAGAGTATCGTCTGCTGCATCCACCCTTGCTTATCTTTTCAAAAAACGTTCCATTTGGAATAGTCTGCATATGCGACGGGGCGTTTGATAATATTCCATCATGTGTTCCGTCTTCTGCCCACTTTCTTGCTTTGAGCGAAATTGGTCATCCCACGCTTGACCTCTTGTTCTCATAATAAGATGGCGTTTATTAATTCTTGAAGACTATTTTTAGTGATTGGACTTCGGTAACTTTTAATTTGAGGGCGAATAAGCCCGATCGACCACGGGTCTCCAAAGCAAAGTGCCACTGTGTTAATCCAAAGGGAAAATATATATTCGAAGCCACATTCCCCTGCCTGCATTGAATATTTTTCTTTACAAATGATTTTTTATACGATAAATGTGCCTGACTTGCATGTCTCTAAAATCCTTCTTTTTAAAATTGGTTCGAATAATTTTTTTTAACATTTTCTATCAATATTTTCACAAAATATTCGAACTAACTTCAAAAAGTGGGATTATGGAGACCTGTAAATCAGCAACATATAAAAAACCCACTTGTAAAAATATTCAAAACAGCCGAAGAAATATGGCTTAGTAAATATTTTCCCCATTGGATTAACACAGAGGCACTTTGGTTTGGAGACCCGGGGTCGATCGGGCTCATTCGCCCTTAAAGATCAGTTAGTTGATTTCCTGATTGTCCGGCTTGTTGAAGCGTCATGCTACTGAGTTTACCTTCGCAGGTACTGTACCCCTGTTAGCAACCCTATAAATGTATAGTAGCGTGATAAAATACCACTAATAAAAAATAACGCTGTGTATATGGGACTGGTGCACGTTAAATATGACGTGGTACCAAATTCGCAGGCTGCGTTCGATCCCATTTCAAGTTGCGTTGGATGACCGAACTAGCCTCATCATTTGATCGTGGTTCAAAATTGCTGAGCGGTACTGTAATTCAACCGAACTTGTTCTGTATAACCGGTAAATTTCTGAATCTTGGGCTATTATTAGCCAGGACATGTATATTTGATGGAACATCTGGCTTTTTCGATTGTTCAAAATTTTCCTAGCGAAATGCGTTACTGTCTAAAAGGTGCTTTACGTCACAAGCTTATTGCGATTTTAAAATACACCCATAACAAAATGTGCCTGCGATTTTATATATTTTTTAGACTGCTACACACAGACCACCAGTTATAGTGGACTCTTTTTCTTTTTTTCCCCATCGACTGGTAGGATGCATTAATTAATATGGCAAAAAACAGCCGCTTATGATGCAGAGTAAACTTTCAGTATGTTGTTTTGGCTTCAATTACGCAGTTTAAAAGAAACAATAATAATCTAACCAAAAATATTTTATTGTGTTTATTTTGAAACAATAAGGTCTTGGCTATTCCCAAGCACTGAGCTAATGTGTTCCCAAGTAAACAAAAACAAGGCTTGTCATACATGTGTGGTGCTGCCATCTAGTACAAGAGTTATAAACTAAACACTTACCTGAAGAATAAATCAATGTTTATCAAGTAAAAGATTTTCGCCTTCATCTATAGAAAAAGTACAATATGATCAGAGATAAATGTAGAAGACATTGCGTATTATCACCATAGACATAAATAGAATGGACTGCTCATTGCTCTGTCAAGCAGCTTCTGAAAGCGTACCAATCATGAAAATCGCCAAGAGGAGAAAGGTTGCAACATATGGCAACTTATCGCTACTGTTTCGTTAGAACTATGTCAATTGTCGCCAGACCTGAAAATCAGGTAAATCTAGCCTGGAAAACCGCAATGGTGACTCACATCAATGTCCAAGTCACGTGGGTTTGCTGTTGCGTTCAATTAAAAATATTTGCTTCCATTCGTTTTATCTCTGTTAGATGCCTAATATTTGTGCAGTTTATGAAATGTAAACATAAATTAAAAAAGATCTGTGATACTTACAGGTAAGATTGTTTAGATAGGTATATTTATAGTAATTTATTCCTAAAAGCCTATACTTTGATTAGAGTAAATTATTCTATAAGCTCTTTTTAAGGTCAGGGATTATTTTCTTGATAAAAATATTCTGTAAAAATTGAATTAGCTTTCTGCGCCACATGCATTGATCAGATCCACGATAATACTAAACTATAAAAAAAATAATGTTTAGCTTTTTTTTATTAAAACAGCTGCTATAAGTGCCAAAAATAGCAATCTTTTTCACCGAAATAGCAATTCATCTTTGTCCCTTTCCCAACTTATTTTTCATACAACTAGATTGTCGGCCTCATATGTTCAAGTCGTTGTGAAAAAACTCGCCAACTGGTCGTGATCACGTGCTGGGGTAAATCTTACCCCAGCACGTGACCCATGAGGGGATCGCTTTAGGTTTGCCAATGCGCAGTCCATTCTATTTTATGTCTCTGATTATCACACATAAAAGCACCCCACTCCCCTCCCCCGTATAGTCACGTGACGTGGTAACAAGTCTTGTGGTTTATACGGCAAGTATTCACAACTAAGTAAAAAAAAAAAACCCATTAAATCCAATAGTATAAAAGGAAAGTTAAGAAATGAACAAACTAAAAATTCCTTTGTCTAGTTATTTTATCCTTGGTCAGAAGATTATTTTTAATTTTTACCGAGCACTCTTAATCATGAAAATAGTCCCATAAATGACTGGTTTCAGGTGACATATTCCTTACAGCTTTCATTCCTGCTTTTCGCTCAATCGGTTTCTGTTCCTACGTGACATTGTTTCACCAATGGAGGATCGAGAAATAATTTATTTTCATTTTTTTAGAAAGTTTCAAACACGTTATAGTTAATAATGATAAAAAAAATTATACTTTACTTAGAAATAAAAATATTGGTGTAACAATAATATATGAGGTAGGGAAATGTTACTAATAGGCAAATTAAATTGGGGTCATTATAATAAATTGCAAAACAAATTACTTACTAATTGTATTGTATTTTCTACAGCAAATGAGATTTCATAAAAGTGGAAAAAACATTCAGTTCTAATAATAAATGATGAGATAACAAGCTTATACGACAATTATTTATTATTTTAATTCACAAACTTTGGTTACACGGAAAAAAAAGTCGCATCAATTGCTAGGTCATGGATAATACACATCAACTAAGAATTTTGACTAAATTCATCTAAAATCAATTGAGGAATTCTTAAAAACTAATTTCGTCTACCTATTTTAATTGTGCAATATGTTTGGCAGATTATTATTAGATATGTATTGTAAATTTCATATAGAACAACCAACACAAATTTTAAAGTTAATGAAGAAGACAAGATAATATAAAATAGTTTAAATAATTTTCTTTATGCAGGCAGTTTTTATTAGTTAATAAAGTAACTAAATGTGAAAAAAATAAAATATTTATGTCGAATGTTACAACACACAGGACCAATAAAGAATAGTTGAGTTGCATTACTGTGCCTCAAAATTAAATAAAAGTTACAGAATTTTTCGATACAGTAGGTTGACTCTTGATCGGACTCTATTTAATCTGGATCTCTAAAGGATTCTCTCTTTAAGGATTAAACAAGTAGGTTTGTAACAGAATCTGTCACTTAACCCGCTTCCACACATTTGTGTTTAACAGGAATAAACGCGCCAAACCACAACATTAATTCTATATTAAACATTTACACGCCAAATTTGGCTAGTTTCATTTATTTTATTTCGAAAATTCAATAATTATTACTTATCGTTTGCAAAAATTAATTTATATTTCAAAGAATAAATATGTAATATTCCTCGCACATTCTTATGCCAAGTTAGAATTTTCTATGCATCTTTCTTCATACATATATAATGAACCATCAAAAGAACTCTATTGTGATATTACAACACATCCAAACTGAATTATATCACATAAATAATTTATTTTTTTTTTCAAATAAAGTTTTCTCGTACGTTTAACGAAACGGCAACAGTGAAAATATTTAATAAAAATGGAATTTGCATGTTATTTCAAAGTAGATTAAATTTTAGTTATTTAAATTTTAAATAAACTTCTAATTTAAAAAATTTTTTAAAGAAATTTGGGAAAGTAGCTAATCTGATTTTTTGCTTCAAAATGACCCTATTCCACTGTCGTGGGACTTGTGGATGGCAAAATGAAAATTGATAAAAATGGGAATTTGCATGTTTTTCAATGTGATTAAATTTTTAAGTTATTTAAATTTTAAATAATTCTAATTAAATTTTAATGAAATTTGAAGTAGCCTAATTGTTTTTTGCTTAAAATGACGACCCACGTCGTGGGACTTGGGTTTTCTGTAAAGGGGTGACGGACGGACAGGACGAGGGGGCTGAACGATTAATAAAAAACCTTCCACTTTTTACGTTATAAACGTAGTGTGGAAGCTAAAAAAATTGTCCGTTTAAGAGGGGCTGTCAGTCCCATAGACCTAATGCATTATTTTTGAAATCACAACTTCCGTAGAAGTATTGCTTCATGTCAGGGACATTTTCAACGGTATGTAAATCATCTAACATCAATTTAAAAAAAAATTGAAAAATAAAACCCTTTGATTATTAATTGATAAAGTTTTAAAATAGTGTCGCCATCTGCTGTATATTTTTGGCATTTTAAAACTTCAAAAATAACTAATTAAATAACTAGAAAACAATTTCGTTTCAAATTTGTTTAATTCCGATGTTTGTTGATTCCCATAACTAGGGAAAAGGGCTAACATGGCAGAGCGATACGTCTGCGGAACTTGTGATTAAAAAACTAATGCATTAGCTCTATGGGACTGACAATCCCTCTTAAAGCAGTTCAGCTGTTTTTTTACCCTTAAAATGAAAAAAAAAATATTTCTTTTGTTAGTAATCCCCAAAGATGTGATGCTGATGAAAAAAAAAAACGAAACTGTGGGGGCCCCCCCCCCCAAAAAATTTTTTTTTTTTTTTTTTTTTTATTCCCACCCCCCCACCTTTTCCAAAAAAAATTTAATTTTTAAAAAAATTTTTTTAAAAATCAAAATTATAAATATATATATATATATATTTTAATATATTTATTTATTTTTTCATATATATTTTTTTTTTGATAACCAGATTTTAACTTGACCAGCTTATAGTCACATTTAAGCCGGTTAAGAGGGTGTCTACTGTACATAACTGCACAAAAATCAGTTCAGTGAATAGACCATGCTTCTGTCAGCAAGAAAAAACCATAATATCGACAAATAAATTAAAGGGAATATTTCTTATTATAAATTTATAAAAAAATATTGTTAAAATTCTATTGTAGTAGAGTTAATATTGTGTATTTTTTTGTGTTGAAATAATCAATCATAACTGTACTTTTTTTATTGGTTGCAGTTATGAAGTGTTTCAAAAAATAGTCCATTAATTTTTGCAGAGGTTCATCGACCCCACAGCAGAAAAATATACACCATTCAACAATACAGATAACTTTGTAGCTCAGGTATCATAGAGGCAAAAGCATCTTAACAAACTACTTTATATTAATTATTTAAAAAATTAAAATATAAATGAGACATCTTAACTGTTGTTTTCACTTCTTCAGGTTATATGATCGTAATAAGAAATTCCTACCAATGAATAACACTTTATAAATTTTGTTGGGAAAAAAATCTTAGCGAATTCTTTTTTACAACTTTGAGTGGTTTTTTTTTCATAATAAGGGCAGTTTGTTAAAAAGAATGAAATTCAAATTGTAAAACATTAATAAATTATGGATTTTAAAAAACACAATCTTTCATATTTTCTTAATTCTGAACGGATCAATGTTTCCTTTTTTTAAATAACATTTTTTATTTTACCGAAATTAGAAGGTTTAATCTAATCTTAAAAAAGGGATTGACCAAGTGCAAAAAATATATATGCAAGCTCTTATTTACTAAATTTTCTTTTTTTTTTTTGATTTTTATTTTCATCAAAATAGAAAGAATCAACTTATTTGCATAGATAGAACTGCAATGGAAGGTTTCTTTTTGGTTCCTTTTTCATCTTTTTAAATTCCACATAATGTCGTTTTTAAATTAAAAACCCCTCAATTTAATCCCTTAAACCAATTAAACTTGACACTTCAAAAAATTAACCACAAATGGAATACATAGAAAGACTATAATTACACTTACAATGTTAGGAGCAAGTAAAAAAGGGAATTTTTCATTTTGCCATGCATTGGGCAACTAATTTTTTGCATTTCCTCCTGACATTACCCTTAACTGCAAATTTTTTTTTTAAAACCCAGTGTAGTGTTTCCCTTAATTTTCCCGTTCCGAAGTCGAATACTTTAAGGGGAAGGAGAGAGTTAGCCCCGGGTTTCCCAAAACCCGAAAACTCCTCATTAAAAACATAGTTAAATATTAGATTGGCAGTCCGTGTCCAAAATGCTAACGCGGGACGCGGCCAAAGTGGCCAGTGTTGCTGCCACTTTAAGGGGAAAAAAAAACTACGAAAAAAAAACCATTTAATTCTAAATTACAAAAAAAAAAAAAAACTAGAAAAGGATTTTTAAAGTCACTGAAAAGATTCCAAAATGCACTTTTTTTTTACGATTTTTTTTGTAATTTTTGAATTAAATGGGGGTTTTTTTTTGTAGTTATTTTTTCCTTAAAAGGGAGCAACACTGGTCATTTTTCCCCTTTTTGGCCTCCATGCGCTCCCCGTTCATTGGAGGCACGTGACGCCAAAACTAATACTTTAAATATG